>CAJQUW010013412.1:0-192057 GCA_907163375.1 Prostheceraeus crozeri
AAATTAGATTTTGTAAGATAAATGTCTGTCAATTGTCAGTCAATGGTTTACAGTGTAGGTAAATATTAAGATCTCAAGCACCGAATCGGTGGTATATAAACATGGGAATAATTTGCAAAAAATACGTTTTTAAAAATGGATGCAATATTTTTTAGAATTCAAGAACATACTCTCCACAAAAACAAAAAAATTTGATACAAATATTTTCACTGTCTGCTGAAACTTTTTTTGAGTCGACACTCTAACATGTGCCTGCTCTATGATTCCACTATTATAGAATACAGAAACTTCTTGTCTGATCATAGCATCTAATGATTCTTATCTGAAAATTTCAACAGCTCAAGTTTCCCTAATATTGGACGGAAGTTTCGTTTTGCATTTGCTTGCATTTCGAGTAAGCTGACTTACTCGATCAAAATAGTTCTGTTGGTAAAAATGAATGTCATCAGAATTCAGGGCCGACGAAAATATGCATTAACAAATGATCGTTTTATGCGCATAAAAGGCGCTTAAAAAGATAGTTTTATGCAATAACAGCTGTATTTATGCAATATCATTCTGATCATTGAAATAACTCGAATACAGCAAGAAATGTATACGTATGCATAAATGGAAAATAATCGGTTAGTACTTGGAGTTCATTCTTGATATACAATGCATGTGGATGTTTTCCTTATTCATGCTAGTGTGATTAATCCTTTCAGATGCCTGGCATACGGAAAACGTTCAACGTCAGAGGAGGTAACTGGAGATCGTGACAATAACAACTTTTCCTCCAATAAATATTTTTCAAAGCCCGTCTCAGCCAGCTTCTTGAATTCGGTGTTGAAGAACATTTTCCAACTTGGTATTTGTATTCGCATCAAAATCATTACTGATATCATCAGTCAGTTGTTTGGCTTGAGACGTATTACACTTACGGTCTTCAAATTGCTTCAGACAGTGAGGAATAGATCATATTTAGAGGAAATATCTACAATGTATCTTGCAATCTTGGTGTCCGATTTTACTATTGGTTCCTTCAGGGCAACGATTACTGTACAAACACATTCCAAGTCAGCAATTCTTTTTTCGATAATTAGTAAGGTAGTAGGCAATATTCCCCTGCTTCTATCCATGTGTCCCAACGTGTGATTATCGAGGAGAGTGGCAGCGGTATGAGCTTCTTCCAGCTTGCAACAACGTGAATGTGATTTTTCAAACACCCTTTTGGTCAAAGTATCAATTCATCGATTTTTGAATAGAGTCCAGTCATCGTGTCAGCAACTCTATGGAGGTTGTGTGCCAAACAAATTGTCTTCGGCATAAAGGTTATCATTGCTCAAACCGCTTTCAATATGCATGAAGCCTGATGGTAAAAGATAGAAAGGAGAAGACAGATGCCAAGACAGGAAACGAGTCACAAGTTGTCTATATTATGCTTTTTGAAGAAATCATCTATATAAGGTGAGTCAGATTAAATGTCCCTATTTAAGTAGGGACATTTAATCTGACTCACTCTGTATGTATTTAAAAGCAATTGCGTACTTTCATTATATGCATTTTAATACAATTAAGGCTGTGCATTTTTATAAACTTTATGCATTTTGCATATTTGGTGGCATATTGCGGCCGGCCCTGATGATGACGAACAACCACTTAAAGAGATAAGCGCTTGTGTGCACATGATCGAATTAGACTACCGACTGACTGTCATTGTCTTCTATTACTACAAGTGAATGCACAAAAATATCGAGAAATAATAATAATAGGCTCTTATTTGTAGATAAACAGCCACGGCTAATCATAATACATTATAAAGGGATAAAAAACCATTATGTCACAGCAACGGAAAACGCGATACACAGGCTGAAGAAAGGAGTTCTTATATCTATCAGTTTTACAAAATACAATACTGGATGACTTTCTGATTTTTACTATTGTCTCATTCGAGCGCTGTGGTATTCGTTGATGTTGTTTTTAAGTTTTGATGTCAATATTTTTCACATGACCATTTTCGCCATGGGATTCCTATTCCCAACAACAGGCCACAGGCCTGTTGTCCCAGTAATGCATGTAATAAATGGTTTAAACAGCAATGAAAAATGGAGTAATTATCCTATCAAATCAAAAGTTCAATGACTCACTTGGCTTGTGACAGGTCGCACGGCCCCTTTATTCCTCCAATCAAGACTTGATGGAGCTGTGAAAAATTTGTCAGTGACATACTTCGTCATAGGTATATCATTAATTCCCTCCATAATGTCTCTCTCCTCCCACCTGTTGTTGAACATTGCCAGTTTTTCTTCATCAGTTAAGTCAGTGAATTGATTGATTCCCAATGTATAGGAGTGAATGTTTTGAGCGGCTTCGAAATTATGACGGTTGATGATCTCAACGTTCTTTTCGAAAATTGAACGTCTGAAGAAGGATTGAAGAAGACTTAAAAAGTCATTTGAATTTGGTAAATCAGAAACAAATTTTCCAAAATTTTCTTGGGCTATCGATGCAAAAAATTTATCACAGATATTGAAAATCAATCGCTCATTATGTAATAGATGATGGATGATTTTGAGGTCATTCTAGAACTTGTCAACCGCATGAGGCCTGAGGTTAATAAGCTCTATGTGACCGAAATAAATCATCCATTAGCTGCTATAATATAAGATTAATAGCCATTGATATACGGCTGTAATTGCAATGATCCGTTAGTACCCTCGGATTATTCGAGTTAAAGCCCAGCATCAATGTAGGAATACCATATGACATTTCAAGGTAAGTAATGTACAAATCAGAGGCCGCGTTACCGGCCGACGATTTGTTCATTGCTTACCGAGAAATCTTGTGTGATATTTCCATTGTCTTCTTATCTACATCTAGATCTATGAACATTCTTCTTGTAGAAGAATATTCGTCTACAATTTAGAAGCCCATGATCCCAGCTGTAACTTCTATGTTGTAGGCACAGAATTATGTGGTTGCAAGTATTTGAAAAATGACGGCTTGGTACTGCATTATTGGAGGGTTCGTAGTGCACCATTATACGCCCGCCAATTTCACATACAATTCTCATCGTACCAGATAGCCATGAACCGTCATCCGTCACTCCAGCTTGAGAATCCTTTAATGAATGAATTGGTGAATGGATATTTCAAACCATTTTTAGATAGAAATCTGAATTTCAAATATATTTACATTTGCAAACATTCATAGACTTTCAAACTTTTCATGAATTACCATCTATTTGGAGAGCAGACTTTTATAGGCTCCAATAAAAGTCAATCAAAGATTTCTTTATCCTCCCATTATCTGTGACTAACAGCGATCAAGAATTGCAATATTATTATATGTGCAGCAACCTACTGTCTACAAGGAGTTACACGGTGAGAATCTCCGAGCCGAAGGCTAGGTAGACAGTAGGTTAGTGATACGTCCATGCCTATGCCCAATCCCAGATCAAATACCATAGATCCATGCTGCGTTCTATGAATATTTTTTATAGATATAGTTATAGATATTTCAATGAAACACAAACTTAACAATATCTTAAATATCATAGTGATTTCAGCGGAGAAATACTTGAATTTGAATTCAGCGGAGAAATACAAAGATAAGCATATGATCATGGAAATCTCCACAAGATAGGTAAAATGTAGTCTATTCTTTTATAAAATATGAGAAAAAGAGCACGGTCATCAACTATGCAGTAGTAGACTTTGATGATGAGCTGTTTAACTTTGACATTGAGGAAAAGCAGTATAAAAAGGCTACGATCAAATAAAAAGGAATTGAAAGAAGCCCCAACACTAAGACGATAGAAAAGTCACGCTTTACTTCAACTGATTCAAGCGAAGGCATGAATAATGGAAAGTGGCTCTTGACTACCAGAGTAAGGTATCAAGAGAACTGAATGAGGATTACCTATCAAATGATAGAGATGAACTATCTGTTGATCTGCCTCAAGAAACAATGGTGATCTGCATCAACTTCCCACATGGAAAACTATTATGTTCCCTATAACAATATTATAATGACTAAACGAAAGGACGATGAGCGAAGGGTTCCACCTTGAATTGACGACCACCTCAACAGAACAAAGTAAGTTTTCATCATATTTATTCTTGCCATATAAATATGTAAATTCTAAATTACTAAATGTATTAAAATGAACGCGAATTACATTCGTATTAATATAATTACATACAAATACTAGAATGCATAATTTTTTTAACCTGTAAATAGTTTACTTTCTGTGACATTTAGAAATTCATATCTAGGTTTACATAACAAAACACATGCAAAGTCGTATGATGGCTGGAGTGTATTTATGATTCAATGAAATCATTGGCTGACGAGAAATGGTGCATATGTGTACGAGCATCAAGTAACGAAAATCAGTCATGTAAATTTACAAAATATGCATGTATACATAGTCCATAAGTATTTTTGATTCAGCGCCGAAAGCTTGAACTATTAAGTATATAGTACAAATCATTTAAGTAATATAAACTGGTAACTGAACGTTTGTAAATTGCTGCTTGCTGTCGGCATGGCATTTCAGCTTTTCTTCTCAATATCATCAACGAATCATGAAAGATGTCAAACAATTGCAAAATCACAGTTGAATTAGCATTACCGGACAACGGTATGTGATTAGTTCAAAGAAATCGGTTACATCTTGTTGAAAATAATCAAAGCAGATTGGGAATTATAAAATGCAAAAAAGAATAATAATTTTTATTTTTATCCGTCAATGTTTTATAGATATCATATCACTTTATTTGACCTATAATGCATGATTTTGAAAGGCTTTCTATGTCTACAGGCTAATAAGTTCTACGAAGCAGGTAATTATTATCCTGGTTGGAAATTGTTAACCTGGTGCAGACTTGTACAAAAGAAGTCATGCATTATAACAGATAATGCATAGATTTCATCGGTCATTATTTGTCATAAAAAACCTCGAGCCTTCGGATATTATATTATTATATAATAATACAGTAGAATTCGCATATATCGGCTTCGGCTATATCGGCGGTTCGTCTATATCGGCGGTTCGTCTATATCGGCGGTTTCTTTTTGCCCCGGCAGAATTTCCTATCTTTTCCATATAATCGAGTTCGCTTATATCGGCTTCGACTATATCGGCGATTCGCCTATATCGGCGCATTTTCGCTGTCCCTGACAAAAAAATTCGTTTATAACGGCGGATTTCCTGGAAATCCTCAAGTGATGTGTTTTGCCTAGAAGAGTCACTAGAATGACAGTATATGTGGACGCGGATGGCTGTAGATTCTGTTAGGACTATCCGATTCTAACTATTCTAGTGGCATGTGAAAATTTAGATCTACAATTCATCTCGATCATGTTTTGGGGTTTGATCAAAATTGTAGAATCTAGCAGCCGAGGAAAGATAAGTAGGCTTGCCACTGTATCTCACTGATAATTCTCACATAATTAGTCTTTCATTCGACGTGATGATTGCATTGTTAACGCCTTCACCTACGATGCTATTGTCAGACCTGACTTAGTGACTGTTGCGTCATCAAATGAGCACAAGCTACCGTCGAAAACATTGTTGAGTTCGATGCATGTCCTCTCTCTAGACAGAAAGCGGCTCGCCACCCCATCCATCTCTATGGTTTCGCCTGCACGTGACTCTTAGCAGCGTCTTGATTTATGCATACTCTTCTTTGTTTTGTGCTTCATGTAGCAGGTAAGCATGTAGGCATGAAGAAGCTTCAATTTTCTTGATTCAAAAAACATACTCAGTTTTTGACAAACATAGTGATATCCGGTTTGCGATACTTACGTTGCAAGCATCAGTTCAGAAAGGCACAATGCTTAGATATCTATTGATCACATAGACACAATTACATGTACATGAAATGTACATGTTGGACAATAAGTCAATATGTACATATATTTAAGTATAGCAACGCAATAATTCATAAGTCAAAACACGTATATACATTGTATGATGCATGGCATGATCTCAGAGCTCGTGTAGATTTCACAAAACTTCAAAATTCAGGTAGTTCGCATATATCGGCGGTTTTCGTCTGTCCCTTGAGGCGCCGATATATGCGAATTCTACTGTATTATATATTATTATATATATAATATAATATATAATATTATATATTATATATAATATAATATATAATATTATAACCTCCATAATTATAGCAGTAATGACCTCAAATCAATGCATTATCTATTACGTAAAGCAGATTATTGCCCTACTGTAACCTACTGTAAAACTTTTCTGGACAATAGCAGTAGATAAATGCCATTGATGATAATTCAATTTCTATGCCTAGAAATAGCAAGGTGCTGGCTAGCCAATTACAGAAATCTCAAAGTGAATGATATCTAATCGCTGTTTATCAAAATGTCTTTGTTCTATTTCTATGTCCTGAAATAAACGTTTGCATACAACGAATACGTGATATATATGCAATCACAGTGCGATAAGAGATTATAACAGCCATGTAGCGATAAATCATTTGATAAATGTAAACATAGTAATGCGTCAGATGAACGTCGTGCAATAATATTTATCAAATATGCACGGCTTCTCTTATTTTATTAATGCACGGCATACGAAATTCTGGCCGTATAATGGTCATGTAGCATCAAGAAGTAATCATGCACCAGTTACGCAAACAACTTTTCCTTGATTGTTGTGTTCTCATGATAATGCATGAACTTCTAGATAATAATACCTTTTGTCACAGCTGTTGTCTCAACCAGTATAGTTGTTGGCAGTCTTTAAATCTCTTCTTTAAATCAACATTTTGGCTAGTGGCTGAACAGTCATAGCTATTGACACATCTATTCACAACATTTTAAAATCGGCATTGCTGTTTGTCAAAATCAGCACAGTTGTTGGCAGTAGTTCACATATCTTCACTTGAAATGATGGATATCATGATAATTAAAAAATTAAAAAAACATCGGAATTATAATGCAGGACATTCTATTCAGGTGATTTTGTGCAATTCATGTAAGAGTTGATTGTAATTGTAACTTACAAAATAACTTAATTGTCAAGTTAATTGCTATCTTGCAATTCATACTTATATCTAACGGTTGCCCTGCCCTCCCACATTGAATCAATTCATACTTAGTTTTTCAAACAGGACAACAACTGTGCCAGTTGGGACAACAACTATGGCGAAAGGTATAGTAAGCTTATTCATCATTTAGAAGTGCATGGTCAATGCTACGATTCGATGTCTGTAGATGTCTGATGCTCAATGTCCTGACGCTTTTGCATTGATCATGATTGGTCAAACCATGGATGTCCATGAATTATGTGACGTTTATTATTCATAGACATCCGTGGTCAAATATAAATATAGGAAAAATTTCCATCTGAGGAGGGCTTTAATTACAATAATACGAGAGCACGTCAGTGCCCGAGGATTTCGTAATTAAAGACCGATTCAGATGGCTATTATTATTATCATAACCCGAATATGAAGTCTATTCACAGCAGGCTTAAATGCCATTTTTTCATCTAAGCCCGGTAAGACTCATTGGATCTACATGCATTCGAAAATGACATTTAAGCCCGCCAACATTACGCTATTTACTTACATCATAGATCTATGACATAGTTATGTGTAGCCAATCTATGACAATAATATGTCTTTGTAAGTACTGGTGTTTAAGTGAATAGCTGAGGAACAATTAGTTAATTTAAATTTCAAAATAATTGTTCAATAAATTAGTTCATTCATTTTGCATGATCTCTATTAGGTAAGTCGGATTTGGAGAAAAATCTCTAGACATCTACAATGATGAAGAAATCTTGGCTTAAATGTGATTTGTATCATTAAAGCTCGCCGAGGGACAATAGATATTGCAACCAAAATGTCAACCATTGATTCCATACTTCCTTAATATACTTACTTTGATTGGAACAAATGAGGGTTCTAATTTTTATTTACCTCAACAAAATACTCCAATGCCTCCCCAATCCTTGAATTTCCATGAACGCATTATTAGCATTAGTATAATAATTAACATTGCATGGACGGGTATTCACAAAAATATAGCAAAAATGTTCGCCCGTAAGCTGGTTTAACTTTTACTAATATTCTACACGAGTTCAAATGTGGTTGCACATACAACTACTTACCGGAATTCTTCCTCAGCTTGTGTTGCATAAGACTTCTGATGCAAAAATTTAAATGATTGCCATTCAGTTTCAGTCGATCTGGCAATCACAACTCCAACAATTGACAAGAATACGAACAGACCTTTCATTCTGCTGCCTCAACGAATTCTCGATGCTCTAGAAGCTCAAACGTGACTGTAATATAGATTTTTGAAAAATGCTTTATCTCAGCCCTCGACCATTAAAACTACTTAATCATTGACTTGAAGAATGTCTTCACAAGCTGTGCTCTCATTGAAATGGTTTTGTTAAACGCTTGATGGTTTCGAGCGGGTGAAAAACGTCATTTGAACATTCCATTACTTGAAAACTCTTTGAAGAGAATTTGAAGTTTTTGAATAAGTAATAAATGATCTTCATAATTAACAAATTGATTTAATCTTCATTCATTTCCACAAAACGATCGAATTCAAAGTATTCCCCATTGATCATGATTTCATTTTGAATTTTAATTTTTTCAGTCACTCTTCCAAACTGGGCACAAAATGTGTTGATATTCGTTTGTTGAAGAGCTGCTTGAGACATTTTCAATAATCACTGACAGCTTCAAGATTTTCGAAGTCATTCTTCGAGTAGAAAAGCTACAGATATTCTGAGTAGGCTTGAACTGTTCGCGAAGAAAAATGATCGACAACTTTCGCACTGAACGTCTTGTTGAAACTAAGCAATTTTTTCTTAAGCTGTCGATACGGAGATTCATATCCAGAGCATGGGGCTTCGGCCCGCTCCTATACTTCTAAAGAGTTGCTCCGAACAACATATGAAAATAGCCGAAATAAGTATTTCGTGTACCAACTTTCTGATGATATCCATTTGATTTAACTTGTTCATCTTCGTACTATAGAAAATGACAATTCAAAACTAATAATTATCAATTTTGATCGATAATATATTACATCAAATTTAGATGTGATTCTGAATACGTTTCTACAACTATGTAGTAATCTGGTAAACTTTTTATCCCACTAAGCTATGCCATGTTATCTCGTAATGCAATTGCTATCCATAAATTTTGTTTATTTTCATAACTCCTTTTGCCTAGGAATTTTGGGGAAGGTTAACAAAAATTTCAAATTTTTAATGAATTACACAATGAATGTAGTTTTTTAGCCTACCTGCTTTTTTCAATTTTTGTGACTTATGTCCCTTCGGTCTCTTTGATTGATATTGATGTAGTTCCGACGTCATCCTCTCTGGCAACTTCGCTTTAGGCAAGTGAAAAGTCAGGATTCTAATGTTACGCAGACAAATAGGCCTACAGACGTCCAACGCTTTTCCACTTGATTCATAATTTGGATATTTTCTTTTTCAAAGATCTTGATCTGCGATGATGGTCTAGCTGAACGATTATGAATGTTCTCGTGAGATTAATTTTGTTAACGCTGAAATTAATGTCGTCATCGAAATTAAAGTTTGTCATTGTCTTCCATTATCTATCCATGCAAAATGTAGGCAGAGCTCCTGCACTTTGCAATGTGTTGCAGATAGAAGTTGAATTACATTTGCTAAAATTGACTTCCGACATATACATGTATGTGTTAACCCTCCCTATTAGCCGTCCATAAAAACATAGCGACAATCTTGCACATAGTTGACCAGCTTGCGAGTCAGGCGATACATACCAGGAGCAAGTTAAAAAGAGGCTCTGACTCCAAGTTTTCAATTTTATTGGTCAAAAGTAAAAGTAAAATTGACTTTGGCACAGCGTGACGGGCCTTCGTGACATTTTAGATGAAGCGCCGAGGAAATGCTAAATATTCTAAATGATTATTTGTGAATTGATGGATTTTAATTTCACTCGTGTTAATATTGTAATACGATTGAATAAAATGTGAGAAATTTAAGGATTATTTCCAACGTAAAAGAGGTCATGATGTGCACATGGTATCATTGTCACTTATGAGAGTTCTACAATCAGAGCGAGGGTCAGCGGTTATCAAAATTTAGCTGCGATTAAATTTGGGCTTGCACTCAATTAATTATAATTGCACCAGGAAGCATTCAATTGATTGCAGTTAATTGGTGTCATCAATCAATCAATTGCTACTATTTATCGTCACCGTTAGAGTAGATTAATTCTTGATTTTGAATTTTTCACTCCATCATCGATTACTATCTGGCCACCTGGGCCTGCATACTTTACAAGTCGTATAATAGCTCACTTTCAATTTGTATAGTGAATTGAGTAGACCCATTGCATCAAATACAATGTGCATCTAACTATACTCTTAATCGGATGTGAAAATTTTTAAAGTCTATTACAGACTTAGGTTCATGCATCATAATTGTAAGGATAATCAAGTGAATCGAGTTGAAACAAGTGAATGAATAATCAGAAGTGATATAGCAGAACAAAAATACGGCTTTAAAAGTTATCGTAAAAGTATTGTAGTATAGAGATATGTTCAGCAGCATAATATTTAAATAAATCACCACTGAAGGTGCGACGTTTTTCCTATGGTGGTGAGTGGTGACGGCATTGCAAGCATATTATGGATGTCCATGAAAGGAAAACTGCCGATTATGAAGAATTTGCCGAATGGATTCAGATGGAAACTTGAGCTTATGCTCTTTAACTGGGAAGCCGCTGTTTCGTTGCTCCATCGGTGAGAAATTTCGTAGTCAAAGTCAGTATTAAAAGCGTGAAGATTACCATCAAGAAATTGAAGGACCTGGGTGCAACGAGCTGTTGCGGATCCATCATTTTGAGAGATACTGAGCCAGATATGTCGAAATTTCAGTGACGGATGGCACTCAGCTGATGACTCAGGCCTTTTGGGTGCTACAACTGCTGTTTCACATCACCTGTTTCATAAAAAGAACAACATAAAAACATGGGATCATCAAACATTGTTCAACAACTTTATAGGGTTTAGAATGCAGGATAGTTTCCGTTACACAGTCTAATAGAAAGGAACCACATATTTTCTGCTATAGCCTACTGCGATGTTCGTGGGACCAAGTGTCTCAAGACAAGGTCTTTATTCATGGAGATACGTTAAAAACGATTTTTATATGAAATATTTCTGCGCTTTGAAATTTCATCAGAGGAGCACTTACAATGTCAAATGTCGTGCATGGAAATTATTGCATGTGCTCTTCCAGTAAGACTTGCCAACTTTTGGGCGAGCGCGAGATTTTTGTCAACGAAGCATCGACGGGCGCCGATTCAAGTACCTACAGATCTTGCAAATTCGGCATGCAATTCATGAAACTCATCAGGATTCATAGGCAAATTCATCTTTCGTAGCACATATGCACGCTTGCTCACAGCTTTCACGTTCTCGACATTCTAAGTCCACTTCAAATATTGACTTACAATGAATAACAAAATCCTCAAAAGAAAAGCTGATCATCAGCTTTGACTTATCAAAATTTAACTAGACCTATGCGCGGTGCACCGATGCACCGAAATGTACATATTTCGATTAATGTGATGCTTTACTGTGAAGCTCCAGTTATAAATAACTCGTCTTATCTGTTATCTTATAGTCACAGCAAATTGGAGAGTAAAATATTTTAAACATGTAGTATAATTAATTCAACCAGGAGAAAAATCAATCTAGTTCAAACATTACATTTCTATGCCGGGAAAATTAAGCCTTTTGAAAATCACGACTATATAAAATCACCGATGAATTTACTGGTGTTGAGGGAAAATGTGAAAAAGGTGACAAAAATTGGGTATTTTAAGTTAATGATAAATCCTTTTAGGCCACTGAACCCCAATTCATGCGACCTCAGAATTTCGAAATCTTATTGTGAATACTACGTACGCGGCTGTTGCTTGTCTTGCTAAGATATATGCTATCTTGGAATTCCTGCGGCCAGAGATCCGTCCGAAGGATTTGGTCTTGGCTGCTTGAAAAGACTGCTTGAAGCCAAGTTTTGTCGAGCTTTTGACTTTCCTGCATAGTAATTTGTAGATATCATGACATTCCTTCGAATCAGTCTACATTTCCTGATGTGCTCATGTATTTTGAAGAAAATATCTAAATTAAACTCTTCCAATGCACAGTGGGTCAAAACCCCGCAAAACGGGACAAAACCTTCTCCTCGGCTATGAGCATCTGTTGATAAAAAACTTAACATGTATTCCGACTAAATCGATAGCGCCGAATTTAATGGCAATATTTTCCCACAGCAACGGTTGCTAGGGAGCCGATTTCTGCATAGCAACCAGAAAGCCATGTTACATATAGATATTAAAACTGTATGTACAAAACTTGCTGTTGAGCTGCTATCACAAGATATAAAAACTTGACGTGAATTCTAACTAAATCGATAGCGCCGGATTTAATGGTGAGGTTTTCCCACAGCAACGGTTGCTAGGGAGCCGATTTCTGCATAGCAACCAGAAAACCATGTTACATATAGATATTAAAACTGTATGTACAAAACTTGCTGTTGAGCTGCTATCACAAGATATAAAAACTTGACGTGAATTCTAACTAAATCGATAGCGCCGGATTTAATGGTGAGGTTTTCCCACAGCAACGGTTGCTAGGGAGCCTATTTCTGCATAGCAACCAGAAAACCATGTTTCATATAGATATTAAAACTGTATGTACAAAACTTGCTGTTGAGCTGCTATCACAAGATATAAAAACTTGACGTGAATTCTAACTAAATCGATAGCGCCGGATTTAATGGTGAGGTTTTCCCACAGCAACGGTTGCTAGGGAGCCGATTTCTGCATAGCAACCAGAAAACCATGTTACATATAGATATTAAAACTGTATGTACAAAACTTGCTGTTGAGCTGCTATCACAAGATATAAAAACTTGACGTGAATTCTAACTAAATCGATAGCGCCGGATTTAATGGTGAGGTTTTCCCACAGCAACGGTTGCTAGGGAGCCGATTTCTGCATAGCAACCAGAAAACCATGTTACATATAGATATTAAAACTGTATGTACAAAACTTGCTGTTGAGCTGCTATCACAAGATATAAAAACTTGACGTGAATTCTAACTAAATCGATAGCGCCGGATTTAATGGTGAGGTTTTCCCACAGCAACGGTTGCTAGGGAGCCTATTTCTGCATAGCAACCAGAAAACTGTGTTAGATACAGCTTTGCGATTTTGTGTATAAAGCGCATTATATTCACTGATCCACACCTTTCATGTAAAACCAATATTTTTGGAACAATTTTACTGTGTAGACTACAACATACGCACGGAAAATTTGATCAATCAATCAAATCAAATCAAATCATATGAAATGTAGCTCATTGGGCTCCTTTAGAAGGGAAGGTACTTCTGATGACAAAGCCAATTTCTTTGTATTTCGATTATTGCGATAAGTTGCGATCAGGGGGTCCGAATTGCACAGCAACCTTCTCATGAGATCATGGTTAGTCGATGACCTTGATATCTTCCTCGTAAATTGTTCTCTGAAAATTAAAAAAAAACTCTTTCATGCATCAGTAATAACACAAGTATAATAATATTATTAACTAATTTCACAGACATTTTTAAGATTAAGAGCTCGTGCAGAAGCGCAACATGGCAATTTCAAAATTTCATCTATAGACATACCTGTATTTCTTGAAATATTTATTTGAGGCCTCTTGCGCTTCTTCTGAGTACATCCCGAGAGGCAAACTGCACACTTCTATGATTGCATGTCCGTGTAATAAGATTTTGTGTACTGATTGTGGCATGGGATACCATTTGTAATGTTGCGTGCAATATCTTGCTGTTTGAATGCAGTGTGATTTGAATTTTTCTGAGTCTATGTCAAAGTTGCATGAAATTGTGATGAGGATGACATGCAGTTTTTCGAGTAGTGTGCGATCGATCTGTAGGATTTCGGAAGCTACATTCGAGTTTTGGAACACTCTTCTCGCACTGTTGCCGTCATTTGACGTTCCAGACCCTCCTGTTCGAGGTTGATCAACTACAAGACCCATTCTCTCTCGGAATTGTCTCTGAATTTCTTTTTTTCTCTCTTCTACAGAACGTTTCTCGGCTAATGTTCTTGCCTGATATTTTCTGATCGGCAATTTGTATGCAATATGCAACACAGTTTCAAAAAATCGTATCCACGCATGCAGGATCGAAATCCCGTATCTAAGATTGCTGCTGTCATAAGACTTTTCTAACAGTCTGTCAATGTCGTTCATCTCTTTTAGTGAAGCACCGCAGATGCTACAGCACTGCATTGAATTGGTCACGTCAGAGATGTAGGTATGTATTTTTCCGTCTATCATCGTCAATTGCAAGACGTGATGAACAGTGATGTCCTTGCCATTAATGGAAGTTCTGGTCTCAAGTACTTCATTCATTTCATTTTTTATCCATTCAAACTCCCGTTGGACTACTTCTTTTCTTTCTTTTTCATATTTGAATCTAACCGGACGGCAGTAGTTTGTAGATGATGGTTTTGGATTCCGCCAGATTATCGTTCGATTTCCATTGGCAAAACTAGAAATGTCCAGAGTTACAACACACGTTAGAAATAAACTGCTTTCATTAGCAAGTTGTCGTTCTTCGAGTGAAGTCTATTTATAAACTGATTGTCCGGTAGCTCCATCGAACCCGATTTTCCATCTGAACGACAAGCGATTAAATTCTGGAATACTTTCGGATGTCAGGACTTCTCTCTGAGCCAGAAATATCCTTTGAAGAGTATGATCTAACAAGTTTCGGATAGGTATCTCACAACTGAAATCTGCCACGCTGATGCCTTCTGGATAGCATTGGGCTTTAGTTTCTTTGATAGTATGATATGTTGGATATATGTTCCAGTTTTGTCTTACTGCATGGTTTCGCAGTAGTTGACAACTGGATTTTGTTAGATTAGTGTCTAGTATGAGAGCTAGAGCCTCTTCTGGACTGGTCTGGTGTTCATCAGAAATCAAATTTCTCACTTCTCTAGCTTTTTCAGTGTTCTGTTCGATTGTTAATCTCTTGCTTGATGCGTATAAGAGTTCGTTTGAAGAATATTCACTCACAATACCCGTGACCTTTCGATTTTTTGTCCTGGTAGACGCCGATTCAAATTCTACAGAGGGTCTTCCACCCTTACTCGTATTACCGGCACCACTCTTGAATAGCATTTCAGAAAGCCAGGATTCATTTTGTTTTAGAAAAACATCCTTCGTTCTATTTGCCTTCTGCCATCTAATGCGTACCTTGTACATGAATTCAGTAATGACCTTATTGATATCATCAGGAAGTTGTAAGTTTGTCGTGTCCTTAATGTGTTGTGTCAATTGTGTTATTGCGTTTTCGCTTTGAATATATGTCTTGTTATCAAAAAGGTAGGATACCAGGCTTTTCTAGTCCATACCGAATGATGGTTCAATCTGAAAGAATAAAAATCTTAACTAGGTTTCTCGCAGCTTTTTTACGAATTATCACTACAATTGATATGCAGCTATAGTGGTGTGAGTAGCAGTGGTTATGCCTTCATGAAACATTCACGTGAAGCGCTGCATTATCGTGTGATAAGTATCGGTATGGCACAACGGATAGTGCTTACTGTTTGCGTGTAGCAGGGCTTGGGTTCGAAATCAATGAGCAACAAAGTTTTTTCCTTATTTTTCTCATATGTCATCCTGGTAAAGATGATCAATCATTGTGGTATAAGACGGTAATAGGCACTGCTTGGCAGAATATTTCTTCGTAATATTGTTTGGTATACTGAATTACATATCTTAAAGGTAATTTAAGGACGGAATTCGACAGAACTCAGAAAGCGCGCATAGTTTTTATGAATTTTAGTACATTTAACTAATCAATTCTACATGCTGTTTTAGAGAAAACTAAGTTTTGTCTACTAAAAAATAATGAGAGCCTCCATTTAACCATTCCGATTTAAAGAATTAACACATATGTTGACTAAACTAAAGTAAAAAATGATCAAAATGATCTCTTACCAACTGATTTATTGATGAGATCTCCAGGAACCAATTTGTAAACTTCACGAACCGAAACGTAATTTGAATACAACAGACAGATTTAAAATATTGTAAAATCAAAACGATTCAAACAAGTGAACCAAAAACTTATGCATATGTGCTAGTCAGAACATCTGTAACTATAAATAAACTGACTCAAGAAGAATTTCAAAAAAAAAATTTTTGAGGTTTTGCCAGCTTGTGACCCACTGTGCAATGCTATGAGTACATCTAATTTTTAAAGAATCAATTAAAACCTAATGTTTCGTCCGCCACTGACTTAGCGATTTAGTCATTTTAATGTTTTCAGACATCTTTTGCTGAACATCCACACAATTTCTGCTTCATATAGTTTTAAAGAATTCCATTGGAACCATTATAGAGACGCACGGGTTAAAGTATCAAAACATCCACTTGTAAGTTTTGTCAAAAATAGAATTAAGGAGGCCTTTGCGAGTCTGTGTCAAATTCTTTAGCACTATTAGAATTTTCCTTTATAAAATCTGTCTTGAATTCTAGAAAGCATGAATGTTTAGCATGAAGGATAGAGACCCTGCCTACAAGATTTTGAAGTTCTAAGTGATCTACATGTAGATCACGATGCAAGTTATATTTCGCCTATACTTTAATAAGTGCCTCGGGGTAACTTTTTACAATTTTCGGTGCACCGGTACGAGCAGGTGCGGCTGGCCCACAACCCTAAATTTAGCTGGATCTCATTTGATGCAAACCAACTCTGCGCAATGTTTATTCCACTTCCGCATGTTGACGAAGTAATGTAGGTCGACTGCACAACGCCAGTCGGGGAATCAGTATAATTGAACTGAATAACTTTTTTGATTGGTTCACTAACTTTGATATCACTGACAAGAGCAGAAAATTGGGGAAAGAACGGTAGGACCTACCTTGACAAGCACCTGACTTATGCAATATACCTGAATTAATACACAAGTGTCTTCTTTCTACATCAATGCAATTGAAGCATACTTAATCCATTCATCTGATTCATCTAATTCAATTTCCTTTGTAAATTGCTGTAACTAGTTTAGCATCGCATCATATCGTTTGACATCATCACATGGACTAATATGCAAATTGTAAACTCATCCAACTCACAATTGCGCTCAACACATTTTCATCCAATGGAAATAGACGCTTCTAACTTCTAACCAGCATTGATGAGATGCAACGCCACCTCTCACGTGCTGACCACTCTGGGTGATTATTGATGACACTTGGTCAGCCTGTCAGACTATCTGAGAAGATGGGTATCTTCACTGATATATTATTCGCAGTATATCTATCACTCATGGATATCTTTCCTGACGATTTCTCGGTATTAGTGAACTCAAGAATCAGAGATGACCTCAATTTACACGAACGGATATCAGAGAGATTGGTTCATGATGACATACATGAGAAATCGACAGAATTTTGCAAGCAAAACTTTAGCTACATTTCTTCCGTAACATTGACAAATTGGTCTTCACCTCAAACGGTAATGCACGAGTAATTACAGGACAATCATCACATCTATTGAGTCTATTCTCATCGGCTGAGTGCGTCAATGGCGTTCACGACCGCCTTCTCATTTGTCGCCGATCAATGCTGAATCGATGGATCAAGCAGAATCCATATAGCGGCTTACTAGTGCTCAAAATCCTAACTATGTGCAATTGATTGAATTGAATCGCAAGAAAGAATCTGCTTTCTTCACTGTTGCTGGTGCTGATTTGAGTGAACTCACGTTCAAAAATGACGCTTGTAGCATCAAAGTGTGCAAGACATCCCGATTAACCAAAATCTATGGCACTCCTATAGGAAACGTCCAACGGAATTATTGTAATTTTCCTATAGCGGGTAGTGCTATTGCTATGGAACTCTATTCTATGGCACTGTTGGAAAGTTTTGTCCCATTGAAGTTTGGGGAACTTTGATCCTATTGCCTCTTGGACTAATTTGTCCCATAGACTTGTGGGAAATCCTGTCCTATCGAATTTCTGGAAATCCAATCCTATCGATCTTCTGGAAATCCTGTACCATAGAATTTTGGCAAATTCAGTGTCTATGGCATCTCCTAATGCTACAGCGTGTCTAACCCTTTCCGCGACATACTGACGCCTTATGTGATCATGATTGTAAAGAATAATCAGTTAAGATTAGCAATTGTGATAATGTCAATATAAAGACAACAATATGCATGAGGTATTTGCACTTTTTGCTTTCAATCCCCTTGACATGTCGGTGAAAGTCCGGCCCAGATTTCAAAAAAAATTGGTTTGAGAATCAATCACACTATGGAGCATTATCTTTTAACTAATTTCATGATCATTCACAAAACGCCATTAATTCAAAAAACAGCCAATGATTTTTAATATCTTCTCTTTTTAGTCTTTTGAACACTTGCTTCGATGAAAAGTTTCTCAGAAATCATTCTCCATATTTCTTTCTCTTCCATTGGGAAATGTAGTAGGAGTTGATCTGCAACAAACGGGAAATAAATGATAAATGTGCAACAAATGATAAGTTGATGATAGAACATAGACGTTCTGCATACAGGAAGATAGACTTCGTTTAAATGAAAAATGATGCAAAATATTAGAATTGAAGAATATTTGATAATTGTTATGTTTCTTGTATTGGAGATTTATATTATTTATATAGGATTATGGCATGATAAAGCAATTGCTCCCCGCTGTCATCTTGCAGATGAAAAATATCGCCAGAAGTTTCATTTTACTTGTTTATTGTCACAACCGCGTTTCGTCTGCTCTCAGTAGGTGTGACACGCAGAATGAATCAAAGTGATTGAAACATGATTCCTGCTAGAATATCGATCAAACAATGATCCTTTCTTTTTATTCAAATTGTTGATGCACTTCTTCTCCTATTAGTAATTTTCCTGTATATGTACTTTTTAGCTACTACTTATTCATTTCGTGATTGCTTGTCCAGTGACTGTCCATTGCTTGATCGATATTCGAGCAGGAATCATGTTTCAATCAGTTTGATTCATTCTGCGTGTCACACTTACTGAGAGCAGACGAAACGCGCTTTTGACAATAAACAAGTAAAATGAAACTTTATGAAACATTATATTGGTTTCCATGCATGCATGTATGCGCGTATTCAAGGTGTAAGTATGTAAAGTTATTGTTTTTTCTAACTTTTTGTAAGCATCTTGCGATGCTGGTAGAATTTTAGAATTAAAAGCACTGCCATTATTGATAAGATTTATGCTCCTAAGCCTTAACCTACTAAAACCGCATCAGATGAAACGAAAGAGGTTAAGCTTATTAGAGTGATTATCGTGTTTGCATTAAAATTCAAATATGAATTTTAATTTTAATACATAATAAAAATAATTTCAAAAATTATGGACAATGGATTCAAGTTTCATAGATAATTCATATATACTGTAGTGGCGGTGATACTAGATTTCTGTCATTACATTTGGTCCATACATGCTTATTTAGAGAGGAACTCATCATCCTTATGAATAGATTCTCTTCTTTTTTTTTCTTTGAAAAGTCGGTCGAAAAATTCGGCATTGAAAACTGAAAACCTCAGTTTCATGGGAGTTGTAGCATGGGAATAACATAGATTGGGGAATCATGGCTAGTACATATTTAATCTCAATAATACATTAGTGGATCACGCATACTTAATTACATACATGCATAAAGACAAACATAGGAAGCATCACCTACTTACTATATTCGAAAGATGAATACTTTCTCGTAATTATTTCCTTCCTTCTGAGAGATTTTCAAATAAAATATTTATCTTTTTTATCATTTAAAAATTCTTAGATGCAAAGCGTCATTTTCTTATCACAAACGCTGCTTCATCTATTTCCTATCAGAACAACTAAATGTCGGAATTTACATTCCTTTATTTAAGGCGGCCGTTTAAAATTTCAACAACCAATAGTTAATTTATTTAACTGATTTACTTGTCAAGTAGCGATAAATGGTATCAACTTCCGCGATATAACAGGCCTGCAGAAGAGAGAAGAAAAGTTCCGCAATCATTTGCCGCAATCAGCAGTTTTTATATTTCTCTTTGAGCTTTGCAAGGATTATTAGCAAAAGCAAGAATGCAAATTATGCAGTGGATGAAAATTAATAGATAATCGCTGAAGATAATCGCTTAAAATATGATGAACATTTGTCGAGTGACGTCCACATCTGTGCGCCCAGCGGGATTTTGAACAGGAAATGCATAATGGAACAATGACTAAAACCCGAAATCCATTTGGTCAGACTGCATGTTGAGATGATTAGCTTATATTTGATGAATCTGGCAGGCAAGTCTGCAAAGTTTCGAGGAAATAATCCATAATGTAAACATGAGTTTCACTGTTCTATTTCAAGACGATCACTTGAGAAACCTGTGAGTTTGTACTAAGATTGCTTGCACATAGGGGTCAGACAACGTACCTGCTGCCCATGTACCTAGCGCAATGAATGAATCACACAAGGTAGGCGTTACAGACAAGCGGGAAAGTTGTGTAGCGGCTACAAAGCTGAGTGACTAAAGAAAAGTATTGGAATGGAATCCTTGCTACCTAGACTATCTAAAGTTATTACCACATGTATTTGGGAAACATCGTCAATCTATAGAATAAAGGAAATTTTACAGTGCATCTTAGTCCATTCAATTTTTGGTTTAGACTTTAATATTCTAACTTATAATTTGAAGTATGAGTTTAAAGCAACCGAATTGAATATTAATGACGACTTCCAGAGAATTATTTTCTTCTACGATTATGCTTGCGTGTGTGTGTATTAATTTTTCGTGTTAGAGCGCCGTGGTACACTTATTAAGGTTACTTAATTTTCAAGAAGAACAGCATTACAACACATTATTACGCAGAATATTGCGCACGGTGCATCACGAATGTAATAAACAAGTGTAGCACTATTGTAGTACAACCCTGATAAAGCGTAATAACACTTAGTTATAATAGCATTGAATAATCAGCTCGAGAAAATGAAAAATCAAACACAGATTTTCTTCAACCAATTAAGAAAAAATATTAAATTATTCTTCTGTGTAACGTTTCGCTTTCTGCTTCTGCTGGTACAATCATAAAAATAAAGGGAACTTTAAAATCACATTGAACGAATTGTACTAGAGTCTGATGCATGGGAGCTGCTTTCTCTTGTTCCCACAGGTCGACGAATTTCTATGTTCTTTGATGAGGTGCATAGTTGACCATTGAATCACTTTCATAGAAGGATTGGCACTGTATGCAATTAGCAGTTGATAGACGTGTGATATAGGGACAGTCACGTGAACTCACACTCTAGATCTTATTGTGCGAGCCGATTCTCCAACATATGTCGATGTGCAACCTGTACATTCAATGAGACATATACAAAACTTTAGCAATCACACTTCAGATTTGTAAGACTGTGTGCAGTATTTACAGATAGCTATCATATATACTCTAATGCCATTTTTTATATATCCTCGTCAATCCATTGAAAATTGAACTTAGGTGAACTTCAAGAAATGTGAAAAAATGATGCTTTGAAGGAAAATGACATGAATATAACACAAATTCCAAACGGCAATGCAAGAGCGATAATCCAAAGAAAGTTATCAGACATGCCATGAAGCAAGTGAGTATATCGAGTGAGAAAGAGGTGAAAGAGAAAAGTTGTGGTCATCATTACCAAATAGCAATGAATTGAGAAATCAAGAGAAATAAAAAGCCACCTCATTGAATGTCTTGTTTCCCTAATAAACCTTTATCTCATATTTTACTACCCATGTCACAACAGGACTGTATGTATGATAGCTAACTGTGTATACTGTACACAGTCTTACAAATCTGAAGTGTGATTACTCAAGTTTTGTATATGTCTCATTGAATGTACAGGTTGCACATCGACATATGTTGGAGAATCGGCTCGCACAATAAGATCTAGAGTGTGAGTTCACGTGACTGTCCCTATATCACACGTCTATCAACTGCTAATTGCATACAGTGCCAATCCTTCTATGAAAGTGATTCAATGGTCAACTATGCACCTCAGCAAAGAACATAGAAATTCGTCGGCCTGTGGGAACAAGAGAAAGCAGCTCCCATGCATCAGACTCTAGTACAATTCGTTCAATGTGATTTTAAAGTTCCCTTTATTTTTATGATTGTACCAGCAGAAGCAGAAAGCGAAGCGTTACACAGAAGAATAATTTAATATTTTTTCTTAATTGGTTGAAGAAAATCTGTGTTTGATTTTTCATTTTCTCGAGTTGATCTTTCCAACCAGTTATGAAACAGTGGAGTCAACTTGATGGCACACCTATTAAAGGTTTTGAAAGTGAAATTAAAGAACGGTTTTCTAAGTGATAAGTAAAAGACCAAAAATAATTGGGCTATAATTCAATCAGATAGTAGTGTATAAATTGTTAGAACACCGAGGACTTGATAACTTACTTCATGGCTTAAAACACCGATTCGAGGATTTCACCAAACTCATATGACGCAGCAGACTCGTTGAAAGAACCCGATTAGCACGAACTGAAATTCAAAACATAATATGCTTGGGCCAGTTAGAAAGCTATGAAACAAGCGGAATCAAAAGATACACCCGGTATCTAATATAAGAAAAATTCTGTTATAATTTCGATGTAACTAACTGCTGCATCATTTAAGTGATTACAGCTTATCTTCAAGACTTATAGCATAAATGTATGCGTAGGTCTTCGCTTAGAAAGGTCTACGATTTTTAAGTTAATATCCTGAATAATTAAATCAAATCAAAATATTCAAATTTACGATAATTTTTGTGCTGTGATAACGCACATCGCATAGCACTTGAACGCATTGTTGAAATGGCTACTTTACACAGACGACAATTGAACGAGGAATAGATAAGACTGTCTACATAAATCTTATAATACAGTAGTTCTAATTCCTAGCTCGAAAAATCTAAATAATTGCATAATTCAATAAAACAGTGCGTGAATGAAATGCTGGAACAATGAGGACTTGATGATTTGACTGATGGACTATACAAATGATACTGAACAATGATACTGAACAACTGAAGTTTCATTTGAACTTACTCCATTGATGTGATGATTGAGACAAACCGGATAAGATGATTAATTCAGCAAACGACGGATTTTCATAAAAATGCGAGACACTGAGACACGACCAAAGGATGTGATTAACAATGACTGTTACACATGCCAAAGGCATCTGAAATTATACTGAACATGCAAATGTTGCAATATCATTGGACAAAGTCAGATTACGGAGTCAAAACTGTCGATGCGCGTTTGCTTCTTTTGGATAGCTTCTATGGCACTCATATTTTCCCACTTCCAGTGCAATAGGATCCAATTGACTTCGATTGAATGGTGAGGTGTGCTATGGCACTCCCATTGCATGTCATAGAATACCATAGAGTGCCATTGAATTTGGTTAATCGGGATATGCTGACATGTCTTCAAAGGACATTATTTAGGTCAACTACACACGTTATTCTGCATGCATTTCTCCTGATTCGCATAGGAAGTTGCTTCGCACAAAGTCCACCTCGCTGTCAGTTGAAAAGAACTTCAGTAAATTAAGAAAGCTCGTGGGACGTGATCGCAACTGTCAGATAGCATTTTGAAGTACGTCTACACATGATCTAGGTGCAATGAAGCAGCTTGCATGCGCCACAATTCTGCTATGCACGTTGTACACGTTATGCATGATGAAGATGTTGTCCTTTCTGTGTAATGATGATATGTAAATTAGCGAATTTCAAAAGAAATGCGAATACTTGACTGAAAGAAACTTTAATTTTAAGGGTGTTTTTCATGATAGATGTCCTAAATAAATTTCTTATTCAGCAAAGGAAAAAAGCTATGCAAATTCGAGAATAATTTATTGCAATCCAAATCCCTTCATCTTAGGTCACATCATGGTGAATATAAGTCACTGTCTGTCAGGAAATCACCCCAACACTATGTATCGCTATCTATCAATCATAACTTCTTGTCATCATTTTGAAGTTTCTGTGATGTTGAATGTTCTCTACCACAAAAACTTTCACAAAGCTGTATTCTCACTTCCTCTAGTGTCTAAAACCCTTATAGAAAAATCTTTGGAACCGTTCGTAAATGGTAGAGCTTTTAGAAGCGGCTGCCAAAAAACTAAAAAGTCATTATTTGAGAAAGAATCAACTACAACAAAAATTGTGAAGCCATTGCGAATGACCAGAATCTATGTCTGTGAATCTCCAGTCACTGAGAAATTTATTTGCAAGTTATTTCTTTTCAAATAATGATTTTGAGTGATATTTTGGCGACTATTTTGAAAAAGCTCTGTCAATTACAAACGGTTCCCACGATTTTCTTTTGAAAAAATTTATCAAACATAATGCCTGAAAAAGACATCAATCGAGTTTTTTTTAAAGGATTGCGAATGGAAGATAACTTTGAACTTAGTCCTAATTCAGACACTGTAGTATACTACCACCATTATGGTCTTGTTGAAGAGTGGTCACTGTGTGTCCGGGAGACTTGTGTTCAAACCTTAGTCGGGTCAAACCTAAGACTTTTAAAAATGGAAGAGTCACCTACTGTAATGTGCTTCTGAGTATAAATAAACAAGTCACGTTCATTCGATCATTCATTTGATCAATTCATTGTCATTGAATATTACATAGGCCTCTTCTATTAATATTGGGCCTGAGCTTCATTCTGTATATGAGTGCATTATCAGAAAAATGCTCCTCCACTTTTAAATTTCAAATTTTCATTTGATCAATTCATTGTCATTGAATATTACATAGGCTTCTTCTATTATTATTGGGCATGAGATTCACTCTGCATCATCAGAAAAATGCTTCACCCTGCTTCACTCTGCATCATCAAAAAAATGCTCCTCCACTTTTAAATTTTATTTCTTTTGGGAGAACTATAGTTCAACATTCTCCAAAAATGAAATAAAATTTTGAAAATGCTCTAAAGTTTGAGTTGATATACAACTTTGTCACTTGAGGAATGACTTGGAAAATATCAAGCTATCATTTTCCACTTATAGATTGTAAGATAGGCATGCTTTGGCAGCTAATCTTCAAATGCTTCTTCGAGTATCATTAATACTGTCTCAACAATTTTCACATGACTAAAATCATTGACACGAATCGCTTAAATTCGCAAGAGCTTTGGCATGATGAGGTCTTGATTTTATTGACGAATACGCTGCTGCTCATTTAATGCTCTTATATTCTTTAAGTGTCGTCGAGTACGCAATTCTTCTTGAGAATGAAACCTGTGAAAACGTGCTAGGTAAAAATCACGTAAACTCGTAAGCTAATGATCACCTGCAGTTCGAAAATTGCCAAATGTGAAATGGTTGACACAATCAGAAATGAGAAAGGAACCAACTGCATCAAGGAGAGCACAGCTTGTGAAAGCATTCTTCAAGTCAATGATTTGAGTAGTTTTAATGGTCGAGGGTTGAGATAAAGCATTTTTCAAAAATCTATATTACAGTCACGTTTGAGCTTCTAGAGCATCGAGAATTCGTTGAGGCAACAGAATGAAAGTTCTGTTCGTATTCTTGTCAATTGTTGGAGCTGTGATTGCCAGATCGACTGAAACTGAATGGCAATCATTTAAATCTTTGCATCAGAAGTCTTATGCAACCCACGAAGAAGAAGTATTCCGGTAAGTTTCTGCGATTTAAGATTGATCTCACAATAAGATACACGCACGATTCATACTAGAGTACGAATATTAGGCATACAGTAGTCACAATTCAATGTTGATTAAATCCCAAAAAGAATGCAGCTTCGATTTTATTAAATAAGTTCCTTTGCTGTTGCGCTTTTACTCTTTATCGTTTAGGAGAAGTTAACACGCATGGAAACACGGAATTGGCTGATCATGATGCGATGCAAAGGAAAGAATATTATTTTGCAAATCCTCCGAGTCACTTTCAACTTTCAAGATGCAGAATTTTTTAAATTGACTTCGATGAAAGTGACTATTTCTTACAAGTCTCAACCTTATTAAGGGCACTTTACTTGCGCTTGATCATGTCACAAATTTCCAGACACTGAAGGACCAGAACGGTGTGATCAAGGACAATTAACATAACTTTAAATTAATCTTAATATATACACTGAAGAGACCAAAGTCGTATTCAAAAATATAATAGTAGTCAATTTTATTAATCATGAAATGACACCTGAAAAAGAAATCCACTCAAAAGAATTATATCGTTGTTGATGTGGTAGTCATATCGCGAAGAAAGTTATTAGTCCGGCAGCCAGAACGAGTTTCTGCAGGGAACGAGGGCGAAAATGATACTTTTACACAATGATGTACAACCTATGCCTACTACGAATCGGTGTGTCTGCCGCGTTCTAGTGAGTTCCTCTTCTTCTTAGACAGGATCAAAGAAAAGCACATGTTAATCCAATGGGACGCAGATTGCAGCTTTTGGTTAAAACGCTTATCAACTGGAAAGTATTAAGTCAAAAGTCATAATTTTTGACATGGAATGTCTTCATGTTATTTCTTATGATGTGCTCGTGCTCTTATCATGCATCTGATCGAAATGTGAGAACGCATCAAGTATGTGAGAATGCGGTTGAATGTGAATAAAATTATGATTCTTGGAATTAGTACTTTTCACTTAATCAGAGAAAAGATATAAAATTTCATTTTAGCCAAAAACGGCAATCTGTGTCCCATTGGATGTGCTTTTCTTTGATTCTGTCTGACAAGAAGAGGAAACAATTAGATCTCGGCAGACGCGCAGATTCATAGTAGGCATAGGGTGTGCATCACTCTGTAAAAGTCTTATTTTCGGCCTCGTTCCCTGCAGAAATTCATTCTGACTGCGGACTATGTGGTACATGAAGTAGTAGAGAAGAGAGAATTTTAATATATTCTTCACAGACAACACTACGCTGCCAAAATGCGACGGAAGTATAAACAGTCGCCTTCTGCATCGCATGCGCATTTAGCTCCCATTACCTCATGACATAACGTCATCTCATAACAAATCTGCTCCTTATCGGTTATCATGCTGTTTGCGCGATGCGCTACGAGCATAAATCGGCCTTTACAGAGCATTATTACCCTAATCATTTACGAATCAATTCTACACAATAATTTTTGCTGCCCGCAGAATTGTTTGAGTTAATTAATACGTTGGAGAGGTGTTTAACTTAACATATCTTTTCGGCCTGTTGGAAAAAAGACTAACTAAATTTGCTAAGCTATTCGAAAATTGAGTCAAGAAACAATAATTTTTCAATTAAAATGCCGTATTTAAATTTCCTTCATGATCAACTTAATTTCCTTTTAATCAAGCTTCTTTTCAGTAAGTTTTCAATCTATTTGATCACTTACTGGACACATAAGGCCTATTTAATGTTGTGATTATTCTTTCTCATCGCAAATTGAGGTTTTCACTTTGAAGTTATCACTTCAAAGCCGGAAGGCCGTTACTGATTCACGGTAGCAGTAGAACCACCAGTCTTCGAAAAAGTAAGGAGTGAGAATGAACGGACGACAAAACCTTTGTCACATACTACCCAGATATCTTTAGAAACCATATGGAGCTGCTGGTGGAATTCGTGTTGATCTGATTGGCTATAAATACGGTAGGCTAATTTATTTACCGTAAGCCGATCAAATGGAAATATGCATAAACTGTCCACAAGGCATACGATAAGAACGCATCGTTTTCAATCCTGTCAAGTAGCTTCTAGCATAGATCAATTCTGATAACTATTTCACTTTCATAGAGATCGTGAATAATATGGATGAGATAGAAATGCATCTACATATAGCAAACGTATTTGTGACTTATGGGCATCGTAAGCAGATCACTAAATAGAGTTATTTTTCATCAAATTTTCATCAGCGGATATGAAGTAACTATAAAGTGGTCTCAATTAATTGACACCATTGATACTATGAAGCACAGTCACCAATCTGATAGTATTGCTAACATAGGCGTCGATTTACTCTGAATTCAGGGGGGCGAAATTTCTTGATTAAATTTGCACTGGAAACTCTAGGGCACGAAATTTCGCTTGAATTATGCAGTTAATCTCGCATCGAATTTCGCTTGAATTAACGGTAGTTAAGCTATAAATCAAGCGATGACTAAGGCACCTGCAGGTAATGTAATGACTATAATCCTCTTTTAGTCAAAAGCCAAAGAAATTAGCTAAACTTTCTACATTTCGTTTCTCAAGTGATCGTCTTGAAAGAGAATACATGTATGTAGTGAAACTCATGTTTACATAATGGATTATTTCCTCGAAACCTTGCAGATCTGCCAGATTCATCAAATATAAGCTAATCATCTCAACATGCGGTATGACCAAATGGATTTCGGGTTTTAGTCATTGTTTCATTATGCAGTTCTTGGTCAAAATCCCGCTGGGCGCACAGATGAGGACGTCACTAGACAAGTGTTCATCATATTTCAAGCGATTATCTTCAGCTAATAATCGCCTTAAGAAATTTGCCATCTACTAATGAATGTTTACATTTTACAATGCGCGATCGGAAGAGAAATTCGAGGCGTGCGGTATACATTAATACAATACATGATGGATAAATTCGCCATAATGCAAATGATCAATTAACGCAGACGATATTTCATATGATAAATTGTTGATCTGCAAGTGGAGACTGCAAAACAAAAAGTCCAGGGGGGGGGCGAAAACATAGTTTCGCCCCGGACAATTTTTCAGGGGGGGGAGAGCGCCCCTCCTGCCCCCCTTGGGATCGACGCCTATGATTGCTAATAAGAATGCATGTAAGTGGAATGTGGGTTTAAGAGCTGATATTTTTGAAATGAGAGCAAAATATACATTTAGACTACAGTAGTTGTTTTGCTTCTTTAAAGACACATTGTCTGTACGTGGATCCTAAGCAAATCTATCATTTTTGCAGGCGAACAGTTTTCGAAAAGAATTTGGAAAAAGTAAATCAACATAACAAAGAAGCTGATCAGAATATTCACAGCTACAGAATGGGAGTCAATCAATTCACAGATATGACGGCGGAAGAACTCCAACGAAACCAAAAAACATGCTCCCATGAAGATTTTGCAGGCTTGCCGGTATCATACGAACGAGCAATTGACGAATCCATCGCAGTTCCAGCGACTCTTGATTATAGATCTCAAGGATTAGTCAGGCCAAAAAATGAGAGGGTAGGTGAGAGAATAGTTCTATTTTATTCATAACTGGTATCATGATGCAATAGATGATGATTAATATTAATTATGATTAATCATTTTATTGATTATTTTTTATCCATTATTAAAAATCGGAAGTTACGGAATAGAGTTATCAGCACTACTGGCAAAAAACATAAATTCAATTTGTGTCACCACGTAAATGTTTATTCGCGATCATTCATACGTTCAATCAATTGTTGGTGCAACACAGAAGCTTATATAATTCAATAAATTCAACAAATGATCAGTGAATATTTTAATCAATTGATGAATGCACATTTCTGTCGAGGAGAAGAGCGACAAGAGGGCACAGAAAGGCGACTACATACTCGATACACGACTTGGCAGAGTAGCAGTCACTCACGAACTCAATAGATTGAAGAACACTCAAAGAATTAGAATGTTAGAGAATTATGACATGACTTATAAGTGAATGAATGAATGAGTGAGTAACGTGTGCTTGTGCGTCGGACGCTGGTGGCGATCTGCATTATGTAACCTTTGTATCATTCTCCCTTTTTTTACTTATTGGATGTGTAGAGACTGATCAGGCAAACGATCTCTGTACGGCGTGCTAACGAGTGGAGTGAAGAGAGTAACGGGAAGTAAACGGTTTCAGTTTCGACGGGTTTGTTTTCAATTTAACTACAAGCTATCACGGCATAATGGCTACTCCTCGAATAACGGATATCATCAATCAATATGACGGCTCTACGGATTTTTCGGAGTGGGTGAAAAAGCTGGAGCTAGTTTCAAAGCTCCAGAAAGTGGAAGACCTAGTAAACTTTCTACCATTATTTCTCGTAGGCGACGCATTCGCAGTTTACGACGCTTTGAGTGACACAGTGAAATCTAACTATCCTTGTCTTAAGGCCGAACTTTTAAAGGCTTTCTCGTTGGATGCATTCTCGGCCTTTGAGCTTCTTTGCGATCGACGATATATTCCAGGTGAAAGTGTTGACGTTTATCTCGCCGATCTTGTACGTCTCGTCGGCCTCATTGGAGATGGAAATGAACTGTTGAAGTGCGCGTTTGTATCAGGTCTACCAAGCGACATCAAACTTCAGTTAAAAGCGGCCTCAAAGTTGGAATCGATGTCTCTAGCGGAGGTGGCGGAGAGAGCGAGGTCAATCAATCTCAAGGAGAACCGAGCTGTGTCTGCAGCGGCCGCAACGATTAAGTCGAGGAGGAAAGTCAGCCCTATTCGGAAGTGTTAACGATGTGGTGAGCATGGACACCTGGCACGGGCCTGCCCTCAGACAAAGATCAAAAGGTGCTGCTTCTTGTGTTGTGAAGATGGTCATTTCGTCGCTCAGTGCCCAATGCGTAAGGACTCAAAAAACGAGTAACGGGGACCGCCATCTGCGCCAGCGGTTTCCCTCCCTTGAAGAGAGCGCAATTACCGACTATTCAAGCGTGCATTAACAAACGACCAGTGAACGCCCTCGTTGATTCCGGCTGTGTATGGACTATTGTTTCACGACTTGTTCTCCCCTCAGGTGAGGTGACTAGGGGCCGGAAGTTAAGTATACTTATGATGAATGGTGAGACTGCTGTTAGTGAGCAATACGCTAATTGCGAGATAGAAATAGCGGGACGGTTGATAAGCATGAAATGTGTGGTAGCGGACATTATTCCCGGATTTGGCGCGTACATCGGGATGGACGCGGTCTATGAGTTGGGTGAAGTGAGTATTTCTGGCGACGGGAAAATAGTACGTTTTGGTAGCATATGCTCTGTTTCCGCGATTGAACAACCCATGCAGATTGAAGACAAAGATTTTACGGCTAGTTTCACAGAGGGCAGATGGTTAGTATCATGGAAGTGGGTAGATAAAGACTCAGAACCTCGTTTGACAAATTCGATACATAATTACAAAATGGACACAGATACTGCGGCGGAATTTTCATCAGAAATTGACAATTGGATTAAAGAAGGGTGGCTGAGACCATACGACGGTGATCATGATGGCATTATACCTCTAATGGCTGTAGTGCAGCGCAATAAAGGTAGTGTGAGACCGGTCCTCGACTTCAGAGAGCTCAATGATTTTGTTTCGAGTCATACAGGAAGGAGCGTAGTCTGTGGGGAAAAATTGAGAGCTTGGCGTAAGCTGGGTTCAAATTTGTCTCTAATTGATTTGAAAAAAGCCTATCTCCAAGTCCACGTAGATCTCTCTATGTGGCGTTATCAGGTTGTCATGTACAAAGGTGAGAAATATTGTTTGACGAGGCTGGGTTTTGGCTTAAATGTGGCACCGAAAATTATGACGGCTATCGTGAATCATGTGCTGAGCCAGGATGATGAGGTAAAGGCTGGAACCGACTCATACATCGACGATATTGTCGTGAATGAAAGTGTTGTATCTGCAGATCGCGTGTCTCAAGTGCTTCGTAGATTTGGACTTCAGGCGAAGGCGGCAGCTTCACTGGCAGGGGCTAGAGTTCTGGGCCTGCGAGTTTTCGACAGTGATGGCCTTATCCGATGGAAACGAGATAACGTCCTCGTCTCGCCTAAAGAATCAATGACTCGCCGCGAATTATTTTCATTTTGTGGTAAACTAGTAGGCCACTTTCCGGTCGCCTCTTGGCTTAGGCCTGCCTGCTCCTATTTGAAGCGGTTGTCTAATGGCGGTGGCGGATGGGATGATCTTGTCGAAGATCGTATAGTATCGCTGGTTCAAAGCTTGTGGGAGCGAGTGAGCAAGGAGGACCCAGTCAAGGGAGTATGGGCTGTCCCTAATCAGCAAGCAGGTCGCGTGTGGTGTGACGCAAGTAGTATTGCAACAGGTGTGTGTCTCGAGGTAGACGGCGAAGTGGTTGAGGACGGTTGCTGGCTACGACGCGAGGACGATTCTGCCCATATTAACTTAGCGGAGCTCGAATCTATATTGAAAGGAGTGAATTTAGCCGTATCATGGGGACTTAAGAAGTTGGACATAATGACCGATTCCAGTACTGTTTACGGTTGGTTGAAGAATCTCACGACTGAACGGTCTCGAGTGCAAACTCATGGTATGGCTGGAGCGCTGAACTATCAAAGGTTAGGGATCCTGTATGATACTATGACGGAGTACTGCATGGAAATGCTACCAATACTGGTTAGATCGGCCGAGAATAAAGCTGATCGGCTAACGCGAGTTCCGAAAGTGCTGTGTGGCTTCTGAAAATCATGTAACGATCAGTGATAGAATCAAGCTTGTGCACGAAGAAATTCATTGCGGAATTGACAAGACGTTGTATCTCTTCCGTTCTTGTTATCCTGAAATTGAGATAGATCGTGAAACTGTTCGATGTGTGGTGCAGAGTTGTGTTGAATGTTCTACTATTCATCCGGCTCCTATTCGCTGGGAGAGGGGAGAACTGAGTGTAGGGGAGAATTGGAAGAGACTAGCATGCGATACCACCCTCTATAATGGCAAGAAATTTCTTACAATTATTGACAGTGGCCTTAGTCGCTTCGCCATATGGAAAGAACTACCGAATGAGAGACTTGCTACAGTTCTCAATGCGTTCATGCCTGTTTTTCGCGAGATGGGGCCACCAGTGGAGTCACTGTTAGATAATTCGACAACATTTAAGTCTGCGCAATTGATAGAGGCGTGTCGTGCCTGGGGAGTGCGAGTAATTTATCGAGCTGCTTATTGACCGAGTGGGAATGGAGTGATTGAGCGGCATCACCGGACTATCAGAAGAAACTCAGCGCGAACTGGACAGTCTCCATTGACTGCCGTTTTTTGGTACAATTTTTTGCCTCTGGTTGGTGATGATCCTCATTCAGCTCCCCATCGACGATTGTTTAGACGGAAATGGAGTTGTCCGCTGCAACGAAACGATTTAGTCGAACATTCTGCTCATCATTCTCAATTCTCCGAAGGTGATATGGTCTATGCGAAGCCTCCAAATGCAAGATGCACCACGCGGTGGGGTACAGGAGAAATAACAAGAATCACCGACGGTGGAGCAACCTAGGTGGACGGAGTGCATTGCCATATATCGGATATCAGGAGAATACGACTTGACTCTCGTTCTGATGACGACGACTCATCTAACCTGAATTCCGAGGATCCTGACATCCCAAGTGAGCAAAGACGAAGTGGAAGAGTGACAGCTGAGCCTTGGCGCTATACGGACTCTGATTATGATTCTTAAAATCAGGTGGCGATGTTAGAGAATTATGACATGACATATAAGTGAATGAATGAATGAGTGAGTAACGTGTGCTTGTGCGTCGGACGCTGGTGGCGATCTGCATTATGTAACCTTTGTATCATTCTCCCTTTTCTTACTTATTGGATGTGTAGAGACTGACCAGGCAGACGATCTCTGTACGGCGTGCTAACGAGTGGAGTGCAGAGAGTAACGGGAAGTAAACGGTTTCAGTTTCGACGGGTTTGTTTTCAATTTAACTACAGCTTGATCGAATCAACTCATTGAGCAGCTGAGTACATGATGGTCAATATTTTCAATACGATAGTCAAGGCTTCATTAACTTTCGAGATAAGAGCCGATGATCAAAAAAAAATTCACTACAAAACAGAAATTAACCTATATTAAATTTTCTTTCATCTGCTGAAATTTTATATTGTGCTATGTATTTCTAACTGGTTTGCGAAAAATGTATAGATTAATCAATTAACTATTAATAAATTGATGAAATTGGATAACTGCAATTGATTGATTGGAAAGATATTTTTCATACATCATCGTTCACATCTTCCACAAACTGATAAACTGAATCGCACAAGAAATGAAATACAGAGAATGTCAGAACGTTGTTCAAAAGCAGAAATGTATAAACAGCATGAGCAAAATTTCATTAAAGCTCAACAACTCATTGGTTATCCTAATTCAATATCAAAAAGATCAGCAATAAGTGTAGAAAACGAAGTAAAGCAAATTTTGATTGTATGTTCTTTCCATTTCCGTATGTTTCTGAAAAGGCCGACTATCAGATCAATAATGCATTTCATCGTGAAGACATAAACTTTAGAATCACAAGAAAAAACAATACTCTGTGCAGTGGATTGAAACAAAAAAAATTAACAAAATTGTACACTTCAAAACTGTCCCATCAAAAACAACAGTATATGTTCCCATTTTACACATACACTGTCGAGAATATCTGACTAGCAACAACTCATCGGTTTATAAATACCTTAAATATTGTAATGATTCTTCACAAGCTACATTAACAACAACGATCGTTTCATAATGATTCCACCACCAGAGCTGGAAAATTTTACTGAAATTTTTTGATTCCAATTTCAATTCCAGAGCAGAAGTTTCAATCCCAAGTCTAATTCCAATTACAGTCGAAACAGTTCAATTCAATTCAATTCCAATGCCCACGAAAAATGGAATTAATACCGCATCGGAATTGACTCCAATTCCGACTTTTCCAACTTTTTCCACCACCAATCTCCGATTACGTGAGGCATTTTATGAAAATATCAATACTAAACACGAGTTAGACAGTTCAGGGACTAGTAAGACATCTATATACATAGCTATATAGCTTTTATCAAAACATGCCGAGACCCCGAAAGGAAAAATTTCAGTGGATGAGAATTGCGGAAAATACAAACGCTTCTGGCTTATTTGCCGTCTTCAGTGCAGTATACCCTATTGTAGAGAATCAGTAAATTAGATACAGATAAAAATCGTCATCCAACCTCATACAATTAATGAAATAATAATTCAAAATTAATTCTCAGAGCGTGGTTCCAAAATTTGACATGATGGTATACTACGAAATTTTTTAAAAGATTGCAGTCTGATTCTTAATGATAATTGCTAAGTTTGGCGATGCTGACGGTTCCTTTAACTTTGGCGGTTTACGTAGACAACAATAAGCAAAACTGAAGTATTGTGTCCATGCAGCCAACGAATTTTCAGTTCTCACCTTGTGTAAAACATCGGCAAAAGCATTGGCAACAGATACTCTCCACCTTTTGGACTTACGAGATACATATTTAGCAGAGGAATCCTTGCTCGCCATTTGGGTAACAGATTAATCAAATCATCAATGCACTGGATTTGGTCATTAAGGTCCATATTGCACTTATCAATAGACTGCTGATTTAGATGAAACAGGCACTTTTCACCATTCCAGTTCGATAGTTATAGTACAGCAGCTCGAGTGAGACCAGCACAAGAAACATGAGATCAGGAAAAACATCTTTTTACAGCGGATCATCGACGCAACTCGTCCTCACCCTACGGGTTCGTCCATTTAAGATATTTAACTCGTGGAATGCTACAAAGAAGCAATCATGCACTAGTTGCGTAAATAGAAATTACATAATTTTGTATTAATTCTGTATCTCATATATCCTGATGTGAATTTTAGATTTTATTCTGTATTTTCATAAATTCATTACCTGAAGATTGCTATAGATAATAGCTAAAATTGATCGTTAAAAAAGCTCATTCCATCACTTGAATTCGGCTCTCTCGAAAGAAATCATAGTTACTTAACCATTAAAATGGTTCAACCATTTTTTTGATTGCTGATGTCTAATGATTGACAGATCGATTATTAGGCAATATAGAAAAACTTAAGCTATCATTTAAATTCATACATAAATTTCTGAAGATATTCATTTATTGAATAAAAGTTTTCAAATGCGACAAATTTTTATTCCTATCTGAAATTACATGTACTAAGATCATAGCCTGGCAACTATTTTGCGTAGCAAGACAGCAGCAGCATTTTGAGAACGTAGCATGGCGATGCTCAAGTTAGATAATTTCTTCATACAACCAATGTGCGCACAACATCGCACAATGTTTGATATAGAGATTATGTAATGGTATTTGGTGCAAAATTCAGAATTTCTATCATTAAAAAAATGATGCCGACTTTTGAAGCATGAATAATTCCTGTAATAAAGGATCGACTCTTAAGTAACCACTTCTTAAGTCCAATAATTGCAGTGACATGCATGGATAGAATGTTCCATATGGTTCACATGTATTCAATGCACTAACTATTTAGATGTATGCAAGTCGCGGTTTTCTGAATTGTTATAAATCAGTTGAAAGTTGATGTAACAGAAATGGAATTAAGCTAACATCAAAACAAAACATAAAATCTTTGCAACTCATTGATTGGCCATTGCTTCAATTTAGGTTAATTGATATATGAACACAACATAATTACGCACAGGCCCATTATTCTTTCTAGCTTTCTATCAGTTTCGTTGCAGTTAATGCGTAATAACTATCTGATTAAAATTGCTACAACTGCAATGTATTCTGGCTTACTAGCCTCCGTCAACCTTATTATATTAGCACCTCACTGTTGAGCATGCAAACAGTCATATAGGTTACAGAAATTTACGACCGAATTCTGATTTTATTATCAGGATTCGAGCTCAAGCTTTTATAATCCTAAAGGAACAGTGTGGAAAGAATATCGCAAATGGTTGTCGTGTTGATTTTCTAGGTAGTGAATTGCGGATGGTTTACACCTGGAGCAACCGGAGCTATTGAAGGGCAGCTTATAAAGAAGTTTCAAAAGAACATCTCCATTTCAACACAGGATTTCCTTGACTGCTCAAACAATTGCCAACTTAGAATGTCTGACGTCTTCAAATTGGCTAGCGAACAGAATGGAGTCGTCAAAGAAGCTGCTAATCCATGGAGAGGCAAATCACCAGTGAGCATGCATAAGCAGAATGAACCATTAGTATGTTCAGCTATTGTAGTCTACCCGAAACGATTGATAATATGAAATTTGGTGGAAATTTTCGATATAATATGTCCGATGTTCATGTGGTGATTTTTGTTTAACAGTGTAGTTATCTAAGAAATCAAATTAAAAATGTTGCATCGTTATTATACCATCGGTTCAGATATGATCGTTGTCGGAACTATCATGAATCTTACAAATGTCATAGAGTAGGTACATTAGGTAGAGTGGTAACTCCGCATTTGTTAAATACCCAATGTGTGTACACTTTCGATTTTATTAAATGAACTCGAGGGTGACATAATTGGCAATTGTTGCTAAATGTGAGATATGCACATTTTTGCAGTTTTGAAGAAGTTGCCACGGAACTGAGTGATCATGATTGTAATGCAGAAGGAATTATGGCATTCTGCAGATTCTCCGTGTCATGACAGCCTTGGAGATCTAATGCTTGTTAAATAAGCAATTCGATGGGTTCGAATTACTTTCATGCTCAACCTCAAGAGAATCTTCTTAGGCGTGATCATATTACAGGCAACCTGCCACTGGCACAGCAAAATCACATAATCAAAGACAATGACTTCAATTATAATATGTAAATGAGTCCATATCACCTTTCAGATTCAAGAAATGAAACATGGATTTAATGAATGATAAAATCATGCCGGTGAAAATTGAATTAAAAACTTGAAATTTCAGCCAAGAAAGCACGAATGACATCGTAACTTTTTCATAAAGACTTCCATTATAATACAGATCATGAAATTCCCTTGATAATCAGCTTAATTTCCGCTTAGTTAGGATGCTTATTAGCAAATATTAATTCCTTTTGATATCCAACTTGTTTCATACTACTTATATAGGGGCGTCATCTCGGTAATATTGGCAAAATTTTGACTATTTTCAAAACTGCTCAAAATATTTTTTGGACCACGGGAACGTTATCTCTGCAAAAAAACTGAATCATTTCATAGAAAAATTTTCAGTATATGCAGATGCTTTTTTGAGTCGGCACTCTACCTACCTATATCGAGGCTACCCTGATCGAGGTTGGGAAGTCTTGTCCTCTCTACTAAATCAGCGAGAGAAAAGACAATCCTTTTTTCATTGTTACGGTTCATTCCCTCACTATTACAAGCTTTGGATGCAGCAGTGTCTCTGTACTTTTGTTTGACGGAGAAAGTTGACATCAAGACAGTGACAGCTATGCGCGAGAATAAATAATTTGTTTGTATTATATTTCGGGTCTAGTTATAGGCCGGAGTCCGGAGTCCGACTCCAGCAAAAATGATAGGACTCCGGGACTCCGACTCCGCATCCCTGACCTATACCACTACTTCAGCTACCGAGTAAGGGATACAAAATATAATACGGACGACACATACCGGTACTCGTTTAGTTGCGGTTCGACCCTTAACCTGAATACTCAAACACTCGAGCGATTTGAGATAGATAGCAATAGATTGACGAAAACTGTATCTCAGATACTTCAAATGGCGAGGATACCACTTTTATCTTCTACAAATATCACGTATCGATTAATTAGAATGACATGAACCATGCATGGAATACCCTACCATTCAGAGAGTGCAAATTTAATTATATGAATAGCAAATAGTGGTTAGTAGCTGTTCAATTCAGGCTCATTTTTACGTCTTGCTGTCTTCATATGATGAAAATCGCTTTAAATGCGTGTTCACCAAGAACCTGAAGCGTGATCCGAGACAGACTGGGCCCGAATGCGGGTCTGCTTCCCAGAGACGTTCACGGGCCCGGCCCGTAAATCCAAGGAATCCTACAACTCACCTCTAAACTATCATGCTACCTAAAGGAATTATAAAGAAAGAAGAATTGTTTTTATATATTTATTGCTATCATAGAGTAAGTATATAGTATGCAGTGTCGAGTGAAAAAATAATATATGAACACTTTTTAAGAAGCTAAAGTTTTTCAAATTATTCTTGTGTATATATACTAGTGACGCGGACTCACTATATAAGTAGTATCAAACTAATTGGATATCAAACGGAATGAACATTTACTAAAAGGTATCATAACTAATCGGAAATTGAGCTGATTATCAAGAAAATTTCATAAACCGCATCATAATGCAAGTCTTCATGGAAAAGTTGGAATCTCATTGTGTTTCTCGGCTGAAATTTGAAATTTTTATTTCAATTTTCATCCGCAATAATTATATCTTTTAAACTGCATCTTCTAAAGCTATTTATGACAATTGTCCTTAGTTATGATATTTTGCTCTTTCAGTGGCAGATAGTTTGTGATATGATCACGATTGAGAAAATACTCTTATTATTAAGGCTGAGCATTAAAATAATAGTAATTGCCCATCGAATTCTTGATTCAACAAACTATATTACCACTCCAATGTTGACATGACACGAAGGATTTGTAAAATTCTATTATTTATTCTGTATTGTTATCATGATCAGTCAAATCCGTGTAAATTTCTCCAAAAGTTCAAAAATGTGCACATGGCACATCGCACATGTGGTGTTGGGTCTCTACTCTAGTTCATTTAATAAAATCGAAACTGTATACACACTGGGGATTTAATTAATACTGAGTTGCTACTATGCCTAACATACTTACTCTATGATTGTTGTATTCATAACTTGTAAATATATACTTCTCGTGATGGGCACCTTGAGGTGGTGCGAATGCAATGATTGTCAAAAAGCAAGACTTCAAATCTTTCTACTTTTGATGTGCAATGTATTTTGATATGAAAGCGAAGTAACTAGCATGTAAATAGGGATGTTCCCTAGGCACCCTGAAATATGCGTGCAGCGCCTCAATGACTACCAAATGTTGCAGAGATATCCGTAGCATTGTTAGCCTTGATGCTTTGTTATGTGGTCGTAGTCGAAAGTATTCATTCGCAAAGGTCGTGCTGTTCCGTCGAATTGTACTAAATCCGTTAACGATTGACGTATAGCAATTCATAAAAGTTGATTCAATGTTTTCTTTGCTATATTGTCATTTAAGAGCTGGTTTGTTGTAATGAAGGTATGTTAAGTTCTGTGTCGTTTCAGCTGCATCCATCAAAGTGCCGTGGAAAGGGATCCGGCGGAAAGACTGCCGTCACATTAAAGAGTGCAAAGTATTTCTACGGTACTATAAAATTAGTGAAACAAAAACTCGTCGAATATGGTAAGTGCTATAAATTGAATTTTTTTCCATACACAGGTTTCATGACATCTACAATTTTCATGAAGCCAAGTGTAGCAAACTTAGACAACCTGCGCGCATTTTCCCCATAGGTTAATATATCTGTCCATGGGCTAGCGTACTATCGCGAAATTGAATGCGGATGCATTATCAGCAAGTTAAATTTGTTACCACATACCAAATTCCTCTTCTAGTTAGAAGCTGACAACAATCATTGCATCAAAGTAATTGTAGAAAAAGTTCTGAAATGGCACGTGGCTTACTTAAGAGCAAGGACAATCCAACCCCCGCACTCCTGCCTGACACCACAGGTTGCCAGATGTTCGTACAGAGAAATGATTGACTTTCGACATAGCTATCCGACAATTTGACCCTTGTGAGGACAATTTGACCAAAATGAATATCAAAATTCCTTATCAGTGCACTTTCATGCTACATCAACCATGAATTCGAATTCATGAATGCATTTGGAGATGAATGGTAAGAAGCATCTGAAGCACCAAAATCATTTACGAAGAGTAGATATAGCAAGGGTCCTAATAGGGAACCTTGTGGAACTCCACAAGTCATAGTTGATGCTTACTATAGAACCACTAGTCATTCACTAGTCATCTCTATGAGACGGCTGCAGTTATTGTCAATACAGACTGCCTCATATCGGTTTGTTAAATAGGAGGCTAATCTTAATATAAATCCGACAGGCATCAATCCGCCATAGGGAGTAGAGATTGGAATGAACTTTTTATCAAAAGATAATGGGAAACCACATCAAATGCCTTTTTCATATTGAGGAACAGTACACTTGTTCTACTGTTATCTTTGGAATTGGAATCCAGGTGACTTGTAATAGCATCATGTTACTTAGTATTGGCCGTAGTGATTGATAATTCGACGTCGGAGGCCAAACTGATCATCATTGATGTAAGACAGAATCAATGCTTTGATGTCACAAGGAACTGTCTTCTCAAGAGGCTTGGCTGGGATGGAGAGAGGAAAAATTGGCCTCAAATCACATATTGTTGGGCGAGTCTTCTTTTGGACAGGAATACCCATATATTTATAGCAATCCCCATATCCTAACGATTAATTTGCAATGTCAGTCACTCAAAACTATGCTGTACTTCATTTGCAATTAGAAAAAGTAACTTTAGCAATGTTAGTCTCTCTCATCTGTCCTTTATTGGGCGCCACTACTTCAAGTATTACTATGCAGTCATCAAAACGTTACATATCGTTTATTTGGTGTAGATCGTAGAATTCTTAACGAGATTAGTTGAAACACACTTCATTTAGAAGGAAATTTCACGAAGATGATGGCGGTGTCTATTTTGCAGCCAGCAACAATTTATTCTCCTAAAAAATGAACGTTTCTTGGATCTCAGTGCGTCACAAGAGCCGATTAGTTTATAATTGTGCTGACAGGTTGACAAATGATTGTCTACCACAGAATTATATGCATTTGCGCGCGTGGCTTTGGTTTCTAGAATGGAAGTATCGTATCTACCCGTAACATGGAAATGGCACATCACATAATTGTCCATCCTCCTTCTCGAATGGATCATTTATATATCGCTTACTATTGGGAATGTCAAGCAATAAGCCGTCGACCGGTTTTGGACACCAGAGCCATTGAATGAGTGGCATGCATGCTGTGATATCACTTCGTACACACCAAAGCACACATCACTGTGTGGCTACATTCAGTGTATGCACTATGTAGTGAGGAATGCTGAGAAGAGGATGGTGACACCATCAGGTGAACTAATTATCGTGCGCCTGCTATTTTCTTTAAAAATGATCGGAAGGACCAACATTATGGAGAAAACTTGAGCGTAATTATCTGAATTCTTCAAATCTGAAGGAATCGTGGCAAGAATTGTGGAATGGCGTGGAATGGAATTTACAGCAATCCTTAAGCGACGCACGACTTTTTTCCTATCTCTGTAAGGCATTAGGAATTCCTTTTTGCCCACTTACTAAGTTCCAGCATGTGCCATCGTTTTGGATTAGTCTTCACTTATGGTAAATTGAAAGAGCAAAACACTGTAATTCTGTGTTGTCTTATATTTAATTAGATTAAGAAATTATTACATAGATTACACCTAGATTTCATAGATAGTTTTGGCAGTAAAATATCTGATATTCCCTCAATCATACAAAAAACCACTACTTACAGATAGATTCGGATATACTTAACGAAATTAACAAGACGAAATGCGTCGTCATTGTAATATCATACTGAACTCAGTAATTTCCTCAGATTGACCTTATTTTCTAGACCGTTGGTCGACCAAAACTCATCATACTATTACTCGGATATTGCTCTAAAATTGACTGCCCCTAGCAACAGTTCAACTCATAGCGAACTGTTCTCGTATGATAAAACTTACACACCTAATAACCTGATTATATCACACTTTGTTCACGCTTGTAAATCTAATGCAAAATGCTTTTGTATGTCCTAGAAAATCTGTCGTTCAGATATCATTTTCGAGTCATTATGCTCGAAATGTTGCATCTGATTTCATGTAAATTCTGAAAACTGAGTAGCCTACGTCATTTAGCCATCTCGGGAAAATGTCATGTTATGGTGCTTTATTGGGGCTCATTCGAATGCATGTAACACAAGGAATGTGAATATGATAATTATTTAGTAATAAGAAGTGTCCATCATGATATGGCAACTGTAGTTGTATATTTCGTTATTGTGTGACATTCCCTCCTCCTGCCATTCGCCACGCGCCTCGGTGAGAATAGACATTTTGGCATAGAGTAGGGATATATAGGTAGAGTGTCGACTCAAAAACGTATCTGTATACAGTGAAATTTTTTCTATGAATAGATTCAGTTTTTTGTGGAGATTACGTTCCCGTGGTCCAAAAAATATTTTGAGCAGTTTTAAAAAAAGTCAAAATTTGTCAATTTAAATACTACCGAGATGAATCCCCGTTGTAAGTAGTATAAAGTAAGTTGGATATCAAAAAGAATGAATATTTCCTAATAATCATCCCAACTCAGCGGAAATCAAGCTGATTATCAAGCGAATTTCATGCTCCGTATTATAATGCAAGTCTTCATGAAAAAGTCGCGATATTATCCGTGCTTTCATGGCTGAAATGTCACGTTTATAATTCAATTTTCACCGGCATGATTTAATGATTCACTCAATTCATGTCTCATTTCTTGAATCTGAAAGGTGATATGGACCCATTTACATCTTTCAAAGTTAATTCAAATCTTTGTCTTGAATCTGTGATTTTGCCATGCCAGTCGCACTTGTTGCCTGATCACGCTAAAGAAGATTCTCTTGAGGTTGAGCATGAAAGCAATGGCACAGGTCATCGAGTTGCCAATTTAACAAACATTACCTCACCAAGGCTGTCAGACACGGACTATCTGGGAAATGATATCATTTCCTTCTGCTTTATACTATCATGATCAGTCAATTCCGTTGTAATTTCTTCAAAGCTGCATAAATGCGCATATCTCACATTTGGAAACAATTCCGACTGTATCTCCTTTGAGTTCATTTAATAAAATCGAAATTGTATACATATTGGGGATTTAATAAATGCGGAGTTACCACTCTACCTAACATACTTGCTCTATGCATTTTGGTTAGTGTGAATGAACCTTCAGTCTTTCATTCATGCTTTTGCAATTCGAATCGTGATTAATTATCGTGTTAACAAGAAGCCAAGGAATCGTGCTAACAAGGATTCATCGTAATAATAATTTGATAACTTTGTTTGTTCTTTTAGCCAAAGATATAATCTATCTACAATTCACTTAATTCCACGACCATAAAAGATAGATAAAAGCACTCTTTCATTGCACTTGCACGGATAGATCGGCTAGAAGACACAATATTGTTGACCAATACATGGCCGGCGCTTTTAAGCTGCGGCTTGATCAGTCCAGAACAGTTTGATTAGTAGGTTTATATCAAATCGGTTAAGTCTGCAGCTTTTTTGACAGTTATTACAGAGCTTTCAAATTCAAATTCCTTTAGATTAATTACTTTGATCTGGTGAGCCTTCTCCAGTGAACTAGCCCCCCGTTGGGGTGGAGGTGCTCCGAAAAGTCTGACAGTGACGCAACCACAGATGTGGATTCCCTTGCGTCTGTCTGTTAGTTTAGAGGGGACATGATTCTATCTCAGCCACTGTATGCAATGGTGGAGATTGATATGGCGATCATTCGTCTGTCTCCCTTTGTTTTATTGAATTGGCCAAGCACGCACAATGTTTGGAATAACTTGCTTAGAGAACACACGAGCTTCGATTGTCACATTGAGAACATCTGTTAAGTGAAAAGTACATATCTTTGATTCAATTTCGCTCCCTGGTAATTTCGTCAAATGTAAATATTGTACAATATAATTAAGTCGCTCGACTCCTCACGATATAAATTTACTGACTGTATACGTTTAATGTGATTTTTTTGATGGATGAAGTCAATGATATTTCGTCAGAATCTAGACTTGAATTTGCATTACGTTCAATGGAAAATTGATTTTCTTGCCCCTCGACTCTAGTTTTGGCTGCGACCATCGCTGAAAAATGTCATCTCTAGACCCCAACACGCATACAAGGCAACTGGTCTCTGCGGTGACAGCTCACAGGTCCCATGGTGTGCTCTGTGTGTGCGTCTTGTGAGTGTTTCACCTACCTTGTGGACTGTAGGGGAATGTCGGTAATGACTTTGTTGTTCTGCCTATGTTTTAGGTATGTGTCGACGCGATGAGTGTTTGTCCGCTTGAGGCACAGAATTAGATTGTTTTACTCTTTCAGCTCACTAGAAGTGGAGACTAATTTAAAACGATGGCACATGCTGGAACTTATTAAGTGGGCAAAAAGGAATTCCCAATACCTTACTGAGATAGGAAAGAAGTCGTGCGTCGCTTGCAGATTGCTGCAAATTCCATCTGCCACGATTCCTTCAGATTCGAAGATTTCATATCACTGCGCCCAAATTTTCTCCATAATGTTGGTCCTTCCGATCATTACTAAAGAAAATAGCAGGCGCACGAAAATTAGTTCACCTGATGGTTTCACCATCCTCTTCTCAGCATTCCTCACTGAATGTGAAGTAGACAGTGATGTGCGACAGAAATTACAGTACAACATGCATGCCACTCACTCACTGGCTGTTGTCCAAAGGCTGGCTGACAGCTTATCGTTTGAGAGAGTGTGTCCCACTTCCAATAGTATGCAATGTACTACTCATCGCTTCTGGGTAACGAAGTCTGATTGTCTGATTCTGTGGTTTGAACTGTTCTGTTCTAATACAGGGTGATTTCGTGGTTGGGACTGTGGCGTAAAATTGTATAGATGCAATGAAGTTATCTTAACACTTCAAACTTCATTTCTTTTTCAGGCCCATTAGCAGTTGGAATGGGTCTTCCAAACAGCGCTTTGAATTACAAAAGCGGAGTCTACACACCACCAGCATCCAGCTGTCAGCAACGGACTTTTAATATGGTGGGCCTTCTTGTTGGCTATGGTACAGAAAATGGAAAGGACTATTGGTTAATACGGTCAATCTATGGCGAGAACTATGGGGAAAAAGGTTACATAAAATGGCTACAGAGTAATGCCGACACATGTGGACCAACGTACAAGGACTTTACTGCAGTTCCAATTCTCAGCTAGAGAAGATCAACATTCGAAGTGAATTAAGTCTCAAGTTCTTGATGACATTCTAGAAGTAATTTTGATAAATTATGCGACTATGTCGTAAATATATCATGCTTAACGCGCAGATCTTTGGTTGTTTTTGATCTTCTATTTGCACTGATAAACATTCTTATCTATACAAGTAAATGTAGGTCATTGAAAATAGTTCAATTTCAAATATTAGCCTTTGCAATAATATCTCCTATTATAGTCCATCAGCCAGAATAAGTCTCTGTACAGAACGAGGCCGAAAATGAGACGTACACTAGGGTCACAGAAAGATGTACACTAGGGTGGATCAAAAATTGAAAATTTGAAAATCGAAAATGGGGTGGTCATTTATTTGGTCTAGGATTATTATGAATTCACATGTGAAATTTCAGTGAATTTGGTCAAACTTTACTGTCCCCACAGTGAGTATCTATTATTTGATCATTTCGCTCCTTATCTGTTTCCATCCGATTTTACGTTTTTTTAGGTTTCATTATATAATTCTTTCCAAAAAGCTAGAGCTTTGAACATTGGATCATCCGTAGAACTTGACAAGCGTTTTTGATAAAAATTAAATCATAATGAATCAGACTGAAACTCCGTTTTAGCAGCATAATTGATTATAATGGTAGAAGGACAGCCAAAGCTGCAATAGATCCCGAGAAAAAAAACTTATCAACTTTACCAAATATTTGGTATTTACTTGGAAAATTTATAAGATTTGAATAGTTTAACAAACGTTTTGGAAATTTAACAAGTTTAGGAAATGTGTAACAATTGCCTAACAAATATTTGCTACATTTTGTATGTCAATCGATATTAACGAATTTTGCGAAATTTAGAAAACGTTTATCAAATGCCTAGGTAATATTTGTTTGGTTATCCAAACAAATGATTGTTTTGCATTTACTAAGTTTGATGAAAGAAAAATCTTGCAATAGGCAGGATCCGCTTATGAGTAACTGTCGTAAAAGGCGGTTTTAATTGCATGGTGATTTCAATGTGCGGTAACTTCACCCGTACAATTTTTTGAACTCATGCATATCACAAGGATGATCATCAGCTCTCATAAAATCTGATTACAATCATCTCTCAATAAAATAGAAATGCAACGTCACAGGAAATACCCAATAATAAAGTCTGTACTATATCACAGTTTTGCGTCGTTGATGGCTGGCTGATTTTTTTGCCATCAAACTTAATTAAATGATTGAATAATGGAATAATTGTCAGGAAACTGTTGATAATTTTCTATGATGGCACCAACGATTTCTTTCAAATCTTAAAGAGAGTGCATTATGTCATTTCCATGGATATCGACATATGAAACATGTGGGCCTGAAATGTGCATGTCTACTATTATTTCGAGTATTTTATATATGCCTATTTATATTTGATGAAATGGTGTGTATAAAATAAATATTCAGGTGACTTCATCACTACTCTCTCTCTCTTTCTCACTCACTCACTCGTTCCCCTTTTCTTCTTCTTCTACTCATTTTTCATCATCTTTCACATTCACTACTTGTACACTGTAGCTACAATAGCAACAACATCAGTCATATATTTTCATTATTAAGGGAGCCTAAGCAGTTCCATCGGCACACATTTTGCTTCTCAAATTAAAGCATTTATTGAAGTTTCTAAGTTCCATACCGTACCCATCAGCAAGTCGACTTTGATCAGTTTGCTCGTGTGTTCGCTAAATTACTTAGCTAGTGATTTGCAAAACTTATGATATTAAATCAGTATGCAACTGAACCAAACAATTACATAAGCATCTCGCTCAGTCTGCGTAATCATATCTCGCTTCTATAACTTTCCGTCACTAAATTAAGGAAATTCGCCACGCGCACACAGCTGAGGAAGTTCGTTCACATTGTTGGCAGCCTGGTCGTGGCCGCATTCGCCAGCCATGACTGAAGAGCAACGGTCGATAATATTCTATCGCTGCGAACTGTTGATACCTGTGACTCAGCGTCCCTGCTTAATAATTATTATCCGCCCATCACGTGGAACAGAAATCTGCGCAAGGCGCAGTAGCTTGTGCACTCTTCGCTCTCGTGTCGAACGCGTGTTTACATTAACTGCTTAATATTACAAAAGTCAGCGCATCAAGAGGATATTTCTACTTACACACCTTTATTTATTCATCGTCGGTTTGTGATTGTCTACGTTTTTTCATCATCTTGCTTAGCTATCATGCACAAAATGGAGCACAACTCGAAAATGAACACTCGAATGTAGTCAGTGAGTTCTTCCAGTCAATGAAGCCATCAAGTTCCTTTGATTTTTGCATCAGAATTAAAAATGCACCTCTTGGATCAAACTACAGAAAAATGGTAAGCTTCTAAATGTTTCTGAATTTATTTTGTCAACTTAGTTTCAGCATTTAACTGCAAGTCTATGTAAGTGGCGAGCATATTAATCGGAACACCTACATTTTTTTAACTTTTCTGAACAAATTTTATTCTAATGTCTCGAATGTTGATAATTAGATGCTGTACAGAATTGTACTTTGAAATACTTGTATCTAATTATATTTTTTCATCTCAGATTTCACTTAAATGCATTTTTATGTATCTTTATGAATATAAACAAAAGAATGCCCCATATATTGTTGCGAGCAAAATAATCGGAACACTGAAAACAAATGAAGGAAAGGCTATCAATATTCTATTACACCTGCCACCAAATTTACTAAATGCAATTTTTCAATTATACGAGTACAGTATTGTCTCTTCTAACATTTAAAAAAGTTCACATCAGTCCTTAGCGTGACCTCCCTTCACACTAATCAAATGTTTAATACGGTTAGGCATTCTCTCAATCAGTTTTCTACACATTTCATTCAATTGGCCATGAATTTCTGAATCTGGAACGCAGATCTTCAGTATCTTATTAATCAATGACTGTTTTGAAGTAAATTTTTCTTGGGAGATTTTCTGTTTCATAAACCCCAAACAGTCTCGATTGGATCCATGTCAGGGCTGTTTGAGGGCCATGCCAGTAGTAAGTAAAACTCCACTTCTGGATAGCGCAAGATGGCCGCCATCGCTGACGTCCCCCCCTCTGGCACGGCAGAGTGTCGTGGTCGGCCGCCGTGGTGCTTCGGGTCTGAGTCCCCCCCCCTCTGGAACGACAGAGGTTGTGGTCTGTCGTGGTGTGCCGGCCAGGTGGGTTCACGTTCACAACATGTTCGCTGACTCCCCCCCCCTCTGCAACGACAGAGTGTGAGACTCGGGTGAGTTGGTCCGACCGCCTGGTTGACGTGGGCGACCGTCTAGGTTGACGTGGGCGACCGCCAGGATTAGTCTTGAGGCTATAGTGTGTGATGTTTTTCGTGCAATCTGCTGAATGTTGGGTTGTAAAATGGGTTGTTTCGAGTGGAAGGAGTGGTCGGATGAGAAAACGGAGGTCGGATTCGTATTCAGCGTGAAATTCTGCATCGGTAGGGTGAGTTTCAAGTCAATCGGTGAGAAAAAATTTTCAACATTTTTCGAAAAACGACAGAGTTAGAATTTGGGACGTTTTGGTGTGTAGCGTCAAAACGAAGCATCGGATGAGAAAACGGAGGTCAGATTCGGATTCAGCGTGAAATTCTGCATCGGTAGGGTGAGTTTCAAGTCAATCGGAGAGAAAAAATTTTCGGCTGACGTCCCCCCCCCTGGACAGCTTGCTTCGATTTTGGCTTCCAGTGGACGGATTTTGTCGTGCGATAGCTCGTTTGAAAGCTAAGAGTGAGACAAATTCAGTGAAAGAATCGGCTTGTTCCTATCTGTCTTCGTTCAAAAGTTAGAGCGGTTACAAGATTTTAGGTCGGAGCTCGCTTACTTGAAAAAATCCTAAGTGTCAGAGTGACTTTGTATGGGTAAAATTTTGAAAATTTTCCAAAGTGTGGAATTTCGACCTGGGACCGCCACCAAAACATTTTTCATCAAATTTCACTGACCCCCCCCCGACAGCAATCTTCTAACTTTGGTTCTAGTGAACGGATTTTGTTCGTTCGAGTTGCATTGGAAAGAGGATGAAAAACTGCTCGACAACATTTTTTGTTGCGAGTCAATCGGACCAGCCGTTCAAAAGTTAGAGCGGTTACAAGATTTTAGGTCGGAGCTCGCTTACCTGAAAAAATCCTAAGTGTCAGAGTGACTTTGTATGGGTAAAATTTTGAAAATTTTCCAAAGTGTGGAATTTCGACCTGGGACCGTCACCAAAACATTTTTCATCAAATTTCACTGACCTCCCCCCCCCCGACAGCAATCTTCTAACTTTGGTTCCAGTGGACGGATTTTGTCGTGCGATAGCTCGTTTGAAAGCTAAGAGTGAGACAAATTCAGTGAAAGAATCGGCTTGTTCCTATCTGTCTTCGTTCAAAAGTTAGAGCGGTTACAAGATTTTAGGTCGGAGCTCGCTCACCTGAAAAAATCCTAAGTGTCAGAGTGACTTTGTATGGGTAAAATTTTGAAAATTTTCCAAAGTGTGGAATTTCGACCTGGGACCGTCACCAAAACATTTTTCATCAAATTTCTCTGAATGAGGGGGGGAGGGGGGGTCAGTGAAATTTGATGAAAAATGTTTTGGTAAAGGTCCCAGGTCGAAATTCGGAAGTTTTAAATTTTTCAAAATTTTCACCACACTGGAGCTCTCACACTTAGGAATTTTTTCACTTGTGGCATGTTACATGCACATGTGCTGACGGACCAACTTCCCGTGGTCATATGAGAATGGTTCAGGTGTCATATTGTAAAGAATGATGAGACGAATCGTTTGCAACAAACCGCATGTCGCTACGATGAATACTTTCGGAGATAGAGCCATTTTAAGTTTTCTTCCGAGCATATATAAACCCCCGACAACGTAAGTCTGATCACTTCATCGAAAGACGAGGTAAGCGACGGTCGTCGCTCTGAGCTCCCGATATCGGGTGTTTCAAAGGACTCTATCTTTTGAAGTAGGCAAGCTATCTTCTTACTTCAAAGTTTGTATGATAGAGTTTGATAGTGTCTTTACTACTGATAAAATTTTTTAAAAGTAGTATGAGTAGTAAAATGCGGAATTTTTTAAAAATTCTTAATTTTCAGTTTTTTCAAAGTTTTAACATATAGACTAAGGTTTTCAAGTATCCTGAGTTCAAATCTGCTATCAGATTTGAAATTTAACTAAGTCTAAGGCAGCTTTGAGGGGTTAGATCCCAGCTACTGATCACTACCTTTGACTCGGCGTTCCTGTTACCACTTCGGGGCAGTGACAATGATGTCTTCAGCTGTAAAGAGCGGGTATCGGGGAAGATCTCTCACTTCCCTAGTGATCAGTACAAGGCCTTCGGGCTGTCGACGGGATCGAGTGCCACTCACTACACTCAAATCTATCATTCCTCACTAAGTGTTGATATTATGTTGAATGTTGACTAAGTTGAATGTTGAATGATGATATTATGTTCTAGGCCGTATGCTACATTCAAATCTGCTATCAGATTTGAAATTTAACTCAGTCTAAGGCAGCTTTGAGGGGTTAGATCCCAGTTACTGATCACTACCTTTGACTCGGCGTTCCTGTTACCACTTCGGGGCAGTGACAATGATGTCTTCAGCTGTAAAGAGCGGGTATCGGGGAAGATCTCTCACTTCCCTAGTGATCAGTACAAGGCCTTCGGGCTGTCGACGGGATCGAGTGCCACTCACTACACTCAAATCTATCATTCCTCACTAAGTGTTATGCTTTAGTCTGTATACTACATGATTCCAAACTTATACAATTTTCATTATCTTACAGTTAACGATAAAATCGCAGCCATGGTCAACAATGACAAAAATAAAAAGTTCCACATTAAAATGTGTGTATGCGGCCGAATTAACCGCCGAGACGGTCTCAAGGACCACATCAAGAAGGCAGGGGCCGACCACATGGTTATCCTGAGTAGGGTTGCCTGTGTGAAGTGCAGGGTGCTGTTGGTTGTTGGGCAGGAGGCCGAGTTTTATTTGAGGCATGGTGAGTGCACAGGAGGGTTGGTGACCGATTTGAGATTTGTGGAGTTGATGAATGCTGAGAAGGAGCGAATGTTGGGGAAAGAGGGCAAGAATGTTGTTGAGAATGCTAGTGGGAATGTTGTTGAGAATGCTAGTGGGAATGCTGTGGAGAATGCTAGTGGGAATGCTGTGGAGAATGAGGTAGAGAATGCTGTGGCCGGTTTGAAGGCTGACAAGTGGCGGAAGAGAGTGTTTGAGAGTGATGATGAGGATGATGTGGATTTGGATAGGGAGCGAGTGAGGAAGTGTGTGAGGAAGTTGAGCTCTTCATCGTCGGAGGTATCCAATATTGTTATTAGCGACCCCCCGAAGAGCTCATCTTCCCCAATAGTGAAGGGTGGTGGGGTACGGAAGCAGTCGGCGCGGTGGGATGAGGACATGGAAAAGAAGCATGTGTCGCAGCAAGCGGCACATGCTTTGTTGGTAGATCGCTACGAAAGTTTGAAGAAGGTGAATGAGAGAACGTTGAGTGAGTTGAGTGAGCTGAAAATGAAGGAGGTGAAATGTAAGGAGGTGGCAGATGAGAATATCCGTATGAGGCGTGTTGTGAAAGAGTTGAAGGAGAATGTGCGAGTGTTGGAAGACAAGAATGATGAGTGTGAGAAGAGGGCGAGTGCTGCGGAGAGGAGAATGGGAGAGGCAGAAGCGAAGTTTGAGGAGATGATGAAGGAGATGAGTGTGTTGAGAGCGAGGAATGTTGAGTTGGAGAGGACTGTGGCTCGGCGGGGTGATGAGAGGCAGGCGTGTGAGAAGTTGGAGCGCATGAGGGATGAGTGGGAACGTGTGAATGAGGATCGTTTGTTTGAGTTCCACATCCCTATTCGGGATAACCATCTGGCCGGCGAAGTCCTCGTCAACCAAAGTCTGGACGAGAGCATAATCTGTTATAATGGCCATTCGAGTAAGAAATGCCTCCACGCCACTCTATGTATGCGCGGGCATCTGCACAAATTTTCAATCAGGAAGCCCGCGAGACTGCCTAAGGATGACTAACTTGGTAAGTGAAAAGCAAATAAGATAGTATATCCTATTCTAATACATATCATTTTCATTGCAGATCTTTGCCTGCCTTCACCACCCCATCAATTCACTCCCGAGAACGAACCATCGGCTCTCTTAAGGGCCACCTAGGGGCAAGACATGATAGAACCTCCTCGCGGTTTGCCCTGGGCAGTCTTCGGACTGGCGAATACTATCATTAAGTTGAATCTGCTATCAGTCAACTTGAACGTTGCGTCGCGTTAGAGGGGTATATAAACCACTGCCTCTCATTTCATTTCATTTCAATCATGCAGACGCCGAACAGTCAAGTCAGCTCTCCTCGCGGACCGCAGTTAAGGCCGCGAAATTTATTTGAGGAGTTTGTCAGGCTAGAGGAGCAAGACAGAGTTTTTAATAATCTTGCTCGGATTGGCAATCCGATGACAGCAACTGCTGTCAATCCAACGGAATGGCGCTACATTCCACTTTTTAGCCATGTGCCAGTTAGTGTGGAAGTCGACAGTGCTACCAAAGAGAGAGTCAAAGACTCTCTCAGCAGAATTGGTAGGGTGTAAGATGACGTTACTCCCGAGAACGAACCATCGGCTCTCTTAAGGGCCACCATGGGGCAAGACATGATAGAACCTCCTCGCGGTTTGCCCTGGGCAGTCTTCGGACTGGCGAATACTATCATTAAGTTGAATCTGCTATCAGTCAACTTGAACATTATGCAGTCGATTGCTATCCCTGAAGCATTCTGATTCGCTGTTGAGCAATTCATTGTTGAAAACCCTATATAAGCTAGAAGATTGTAGCGCTTCTCATTCAATTTGAAGTCACGATGGAAGCGACATCTGCCGACAACATTCCCGTCTTCACTGATGAAGACAACGGCATTCCCGAGTTCGTCATCCTCGACGAGTGGGATGAGGAGGATGAGAAGAAGGGGAAGATCAAGAGGATCGTTTGGACGGATGAGGTATGGACTCCAAATACCACTCGCATCCGAAAGGTGCCAGATGCACCAGTACGACCTCGGCGGTATAGGGTCTATGACAACCTAACCGTCATACCCATTGACTATTCCAGTCAATAGTCAAATTCACGTCCCCGAGAACGAACCATCGGCTCTCTTAAGGGCCACCATGGGGCAAGACATGATAGAACCTCCTCGCGGTTTGCCCTGGGCAGTCTTCGGACTGGCGAATACTATCATTAAGTTGAATCTGCTATCAGTCAACTTGAACGTTGCAAATGCAGTTCGGTGTAATACTTCCTTTCGACGGGCGTTCCTGTAAAGGGCGGCGGTGAAACCCGTAGCTATGTATACCGCAAGGGACATTCGGCAATGGTCAATCTTGTTAAACCTCTCTGCGTCATGTTTGCAAGTGATTGCCTCTGTCTCAACGTAGTATGCATTCGCGTCAGGGCGACATTTAGCCAACTGTCGAAGGTTGCCTAAAACTTTCCATTGCATACGTTATGAGAACCATGAGTTCTACCTGTCTCTATCAATGAGACGAATTGATGAATGGAATGAAATGGGAGGACACTCACGCGCCACACGCAACATAACACACTTCTCTCTTCCGTAGTCTAACAAGCTCTTTACACATGGATCGCAGTCGATTGCTATCCCTGTATCAGAAGTGTAAGCTATCTTAATTTATTTGACACTATTTCATCTACCATCATCGTCCATATGAAATGTTTTAAGATTTACAAGTTAGACTAAGCGTGCTACTATTTCCAAATGAAAAAGTATACATGGTTAAATCATCCACTTAAGCCCATCCGTAGTCTAACAAGCTCTTTACACATGGATCGCAGTCGATTGCTATCCCTGTATCAGAAGTGTAAGCTATCTTAATTTATTTGACACTATTTCATCTACCATCATCGTCCATATGAAATGTTTTAAGATTTACAAGTTAGACTAAGCGTGCTACTATTTCCAAATGAAAAAGTATACATGGTTAAATTATTCACTAAAGCCCCATTCAAGTAAGTCAGTATGAAAGCAAAGATAATACGAAATAAACATTTATTATGGCATGTATTTCAAAAGGTCTTCATCGTCAATATCGTCCCAGAGTCTGACTTCACATAGATCACAAAAACAGTTGAGCTGCTTTAAACGTTCTTCTGCAGCGTCCCTCACTTTCTCAATGTACGCCCACTCCGCCACGGTTCGCGGTTGGGAGTTAGGGGTGTACCACTCCCATATTTGATGCAAGTGCGACTTGCTGGTCATCTCCATCACCCCTTCGGCATCATATTGTAAATATTTCCACCGTATGCCTGTTAGGTCGGGCAACTCCTCTTCATCATCCTCCGATAATGATAACTTTCGTATATTGTCGAGATTGTATGTCTTCTCCACCTTCGCCTTTCTTGGTGCATTTGGTGTAACGAGCACCTTTGCTGATGTACATGGAGAGGAGAACTCCAATGCGGTATTTGGTGTTGTTGGAGGACTTGTCATGTTGTCTTTGAAATGCTGACTTTGAATAATGATAACTTTAACATTTTTCTAATTCTTAAGTATACACAAGCAGCCAATCAGAATGAACATCCAATGAATGAAGAGAATGAAAGTATATAAGCAAAGTGACATTCAGGTCATTTCATTTAATCTGTGAATCATACAAGTGACGAACGCACGATCTCTCTCTTTGACTATTATTCTGTCTGATCATATTTCATTAAAATGGTAAGTTAAAGATTTCCTCTCTCATCTCCCTCAAACGTGTGACTAATAGCATCTTCCTCAATTTCAGGCATCAACTTCATCACCAACGCCCTCTCTTCTCGAGGAAAGTTTAGAGTTATTGAGTCAAGGTAGGTTGTAACACTACACTGAGGCTTGAACAGAGATGAAAGAATGATTTCTCTTTCAGGTGATGTGAGTTCCAGCTCAGGACTCTCGCGGCAAGGCAACGAGTGGGAATGTGCCGACTGCGGACATATGTTTACAAGGAAGCACAGTCTCCTTCGACACATCAAACAACGTGTGTGTCAACGCAAAGCGGCGTCAATCTCCGGAGGTGAAGTTGATTCTGACGATGACATCTCCTTTCCTTGCGATTTGTGCCCTCTTTCTTTTGATAGTCACTTTCAGCGATCTTCGCACAGACTTCAACACACGCATGCAAATGATCACTACACCAACGGTACCTCTACCATCTCCCTCATTAATGTTTCACACAATAATTTAGTACGCGACTACTGCATGGAGTCCAATACTCAAATAGTAGATTTTCCTGAGTGGCTCCTTCAAAATTCTAACATTATCGAAGCGCTCTTCAACAATTTAGACAATTTTAGAATGAAGGCCCTCATCTACCTCAAACTAAAATATATTAAGATAGATTTTCAAACGGGTCAAGTGACGGAGAGAATACAGTTTCATGTTCCTTCCTCTTCCGCAACCGAAGTTGTAGACTGCGAGTCTTGGCTAAATTTTCACATTCAATGTTTAAAATCAAATGTAGATAAATTCAATGAACGCGACAGCGCTCTCATTTTTGATGGTGTGGACTCAGCCATATTCAAAATTTCCCTATTAGAAAGTCATGCAGCTCGAGGCACATTTAAACTACCAAAAACGTTGTATAATAAGAAAGCTGTCATCAATGTCGATTGTAAATCACAGTGTTTCAAATATGCAGTCCTATCCATCCTTCACTATAATGATATCAACGCGAATCGAAATCATACCTATAGCTATAGACAGTGGGAGGATGAACTAGACTTTGAAGGTTGTGATAGTAACAACATGAAAATCAAAGATGTAGAAACGTTCGAAAAACATAATCAGATTAAAATTGTCGTTCACGTGTGGGAGAAGGGGTTGAAGGGTGCCCGCTATAATTCACGTTCAACTTGTTATGAACGTGTAGTCAACCTCTTATTAGTAAAACAAGATGATAGCGAGGAATGGCACTACTGTGGTATTCCCAAAATCTCTCGCTTGTACACTCACTTGGGGCACTCTAAAAGAGGTGAACATTTTGTATGCGACCGCTGCATCCGCTCCTTTTGGAGTAAAGATAAATTTGAAACTCACTATGAATGGTGCAAGCGAGGTAAATTACAAATGGAACGCATGCCCAAAGATAAAATATTTTCACATAGGGATAATGGTGACGAATTAAGTCCCCTGCGTATCATTTACGCAGACATAGAATGCTACATTGATGATATCATCCACAAGCCAGCAGCCATATCCTGCTATGAAGTATGGCATGACCACTTTAGGAATAGACAAAACAAAATGCATACTTGGCAAGGTGAAGATTGTATTTCAAAATTTCTAGAATTTCTCGATAAAGCTGCTAAATTTCAACAATCATATGATTCCCAATTGCAGCGTAAGTCACTACATATGTCAGATGAAGACAAACAGAAATTTGAAAGTTGCACATCGTGCCCTAAATGTCATAAAACGTTTGATGATGATAAAATTAAGAAAGTGCGTGATCATGATCACATCACTGGTAAATTTAGAAACGCACTCTGCTCCAAATGTAACTTTTCACTTAGGTTGAGACGTCGTGTACTACCCGTCATTTTTCATAACTTTAAGGGCTATGACAGTCATATGCTCATAAAAGGAGGGTTGAGCCAGATGAAATCGTGGCAGTTCAATGTTATAGCACAAACGAGAGAAAAATTCATGGCAATGACAGCAAAAGTACCAGTAGATAAAACTAAAGAAAATAAGACAGTCTTCTTCGAAATAAAATTTTTAGATTCATTTCAATTCATGTCAGCGTCACTAGCTTCTCTCGTTCGAAATCTCAAGTTTCTTCCCCATAGTCAAACTTTGAAGAAACACTATCCAAACTTAACGGATGACATGATCACTCGCAAAGGAGTCTTTCCCTATGCGTATTTTAGCTCAATGTCTAAACTAAATGAAACAACCCTTCCTTCCATTGACAAATTCAAAAACGATTTGACGGGTGAAGATTGTCCAGTAGAGGACTATGAACATGCTCAAGAGGCATGGTTAAAATTTAATTGTAAAACGTTTGGCGATTATATGATCGCTTACTTAGAATTAGATGTCATTTTGCTGGCTGATGTCTTTCAGGAATTTCGACGAGTGGCATTAGAAGAAGACAAATTAGATCCTATCCACTTTGTCAGTCTACCAGCCATGTCCTTTAAATCAGCCTTTAAAATGACTGGTGAGACCATTCATCTCTTACAAGACCCGGAGATGTATAATATATTTGAGCGCGGAATACGCGGTGGTCTCACATTTGTAAATAAACATCATATAAAATCTAAAACAGTAGGTGATGATCATATCCACCTAAAGTACTATGACCAAAATAATTTATATGGCAGTTCACTGTCTAAACCACTACCTCATTCCGAGTTTAGTTGGTTAAATCAAGATGAGCTTGAGTATTACTCCAACCCTTCAAACATACTGAAGATTCCAGATGAAGGTGATTGGGGATATTATTTTGAAGTGGATTTGATTTATCCAAATAGCATTAAAAATAAAACTGCTGATTTCCCACTCGCACCTGAATCTGGCGAAGTGACTGAAGATATGTTTTCACCATTCATGTCACAATTTCATAATAACTTAACAGAGTGTGGACAGCCAAGGTACAAACCATGCCGCAAACTTTTACTCACCCAATATGATAAGAAAAATTATCTCGTACACTTCTGCATATTAAAATTCTATTTAGAAATGGGCATGCTTCTAAAGTCAGTTCACCGCATTATCAAATTTAGACAGAAAGCCTTCCTCAAACCCTACATAGATAGTAACAGTCAAAAACGTGCACTCGCCCAAAATAATTTTGAAAAGGATTTTTATAAATATAAGAATAACAGTCTATTCGGAAAGACCATGGAGGATGTTAGAAAACGTATGAATTACAAACTAGTCGTTGATGAACAAAAATATCACAAATTGACCTCATCACCTCTTTTCATTGATAGAGACATCATCGATGAGGATCTTGTAGGTGTTAAAATGATTAAATCAGAAGTTGAGTTGTGCAAACCCATCTATATTGGGCAAGCCGTTTTAGATTATTCCAAGCTTGAAATGTATCAACTCTTCTACAAAATATTAAAACCATGCCCTCTCGTAAAAGAGGTTCGCTTGCTGGGTGGTGATACAGATAGTTTCTTTTTAGGAATTACCACTCAAAAAGATTTAAATTTTAATGAAGTAGGTAAGTCATTAGAAAAATATTTCGACACATCTAACTACAATCCCACTCATCCACTCTATTCCATACAGAATAAAGCCAAACTTGGTTGTTTTAAGGATGAAACAGCAGGAAAGGAAATAGATGAAATGATTCTCCTCCGTCCTAAAATGTATTCCATGAAACTAAAAGAATGTGCAGATAGTATTAAGCGTGCTAAAGGTATATCAAAATCCATTGTTCATAAAATGAAACATCGGTCCTATAAGAAGGCCTATAAAAATAAAACTATAACGTTTGTCAATATGACAATCTTAAAATCTCAAGTTCATACTGTGAAAACGTACACGTTCAAGAAACGAGCACTTTCAGCATGGGAGGATAAGAGGTGTTGGATAGGACATAACACATCTCTTCCACATGGACATCCTGACACAAACATACCTCCACCCAAAAGAATAAAACTCACGCTACCACATTCAGGAGATGTATTGACATAATCAACTTTAACTCAGTATTTTGATGTTGCTTTTTGTAGATATACATGGTTGTTTTATGTATCGCATGAGATCGTTTCTTCCTTGTGAATATATGCCTACAGTCAGCCCATTCCCCCTATATCTGTGAAAAGACTTTTTCATATACATATTTTTATTTCAATAAACATATCACAATGACTTCACTTTGTTTTCCGAAACACTAAAGTTACGAGGGATTTAGTATCTTTCACATGGATACACTCTTGTAAACCATTGGTAATTTTGATAGCAATAGAGGGTATAGTTTGTTTGACGACGGGATGATAGAAAATAGATTCAAACATCTTCTCGACTATTCCATATGAAGCGTCTTTATCATGAATGAAATCACGTAAAATGTATTCTTTTTTCTCGCCAACAGAAATAGGTAAAATCAAATCACTTTGAATGTAAAGGTGCTGTTCATGTTTATCAAGTGTCATTGGTGTTTCTATACCAATCGTATGCGCAGCAGCAAACACAGTTTGTAGCATTGAAAAGCCAAAGAGTTTTTTCAAATTTTTACTCAATTGACATTGAATGTCATCACCCAGTTTCAGAACAACGCGTTGATTTTCAATTGAAAACGAAATGTGGTGTGTCTTTGCATCATATTTACTTTTCATCACATGCTTCAACTTCTGTTGTATATAAGGATTTACTACATGAATGAAGCTTTCAACTGTATGATATAGACGCGGCATTATATTGATAGCAACTTTAGATTCTTCATAAGACTGGTAAATTTTCTTGATGCGATCGCCATAGATGTCCACCCACCATTCATCATTAACTGAATTAGCTTTAGTGTGATATTCATGAGAAGCATACACCACACCGCTTCCAATAATAGGTGTATAATGTCTTACAAAATGACGCAAGGTTGGAGAGAAATAAACTGTAAGTTTGTCATTATATTTCTGAATAACCAACTTATTTTTGTCCGCCATAATTTTCTCTCCATACTTCTTACCCACAGTCTCATTCCATCGTTTTACTAACTCAATAAGTGATAAAGGTTGAACACCACGCTTTTTCAAAATGATGCGTTCTTCGCATTCTACAACATCTTCATCAAATATTTTAAATCTATAATGAAATTTGTTGATTCGATTTGAATAAACTTTTTTAACATTTGCAGTAGCAATTGACGTTAGATGTAGTCCATGACCAAAACCAAGATGTGGATAGAATTCACTATCCAACCTCAGCGTAAGACCTTTAGTAAAAGAATGAAAGCGGAGGAACTGTCTCCCACTCCAATGATAGATAGTAAACTCATAAGCTTTCTGATTTTTATTCTTCATGATGGAAGTATTACCACTGTTGAATGCCTTAATAATTTTCTCATTCCCAAATGGCTCATAAGAATCTGATTTTATCTGAATCCATTCATAGTTCCACTTTCCATCTGATGTTAAATTGTATGGGAACTGAAATGCATTATTCATCGTTATTCCATCATGGGTGCGAGGAGTCAATATCATTTCTTCCAAATCATTCACATTCTGAATATTGCTATCATAGCAAATACTAGAAACGCCAACCTCCCATTCACCTTCTAAATGCAGTGGGCGATTTAATTCTACTCGATAGTCTGATGGTTTATTTTTGGGAAATTTATTCATAGAAGCATTACTGGGCAAGTAGATTAGAAACGAGTCCTTATTTTCACTTTCCATATTATTCACATTGGAAAAATATATTAGCATACGTTTGCATTAACTCTTCATTCGGAAATGGAGTGTGATACTTGTCACAGCATCTTTATGAAAAGGAATCAACGCACCAGCATCGTCATAAATGGCAATATCAATTTGTGGGATGTAGTTTGATTTCAGCTTTGTATAATGCACTTTCTTGAAAGTATGCTCAGATAAAATACTGCAGCTTTTTGGCTGGTATGGTATCATTGCTAGCAATGGAGCTTCAACATCTCCCACACGTACATCTTCACCAATATTGGAATATATCTGAAAATAGTTAATACGACGCGATAGCGACATGTCTGCGCTAGCTTTGGTTACAGTACCACTTTTAAAGATATTTTGGTCAAAACCCAAAATGTCCATTAGAGTTTTATCCATAATTAGTTCAATACCTTTTCCACTTATAGTGAGAGACAAAGTACCTTCTTTTTCAGAAAATGAAATATGTTGCTCATTAATCACTTCATTTAAATAATCTACAACCAATTTAACCGAAGTAATAATGCGAGGCATCAACACTCTTGTTTCATGTAAGATACCACCTAAAGGCTCTACACACTTTCTGTATAAAGATACGGTCCATTCTGTATCAAATTGATTTGACCTTTCACATGGTAAATGTTGCATATCAGATTTTCCATGAACAGCTGCAGAACGATGTCGTAAGAACTGATGAAAATCTTTTGAACAAACTAATACTAGATCATCATCATTTAATTTACTTATTGCAATATGATTAGATGATTTAATATAAGTCAATGCTGCCACTTGTTTACCATCAACTCGAAGGAGATAATTAAATTTCTTCAATAATGTTTCAGGAGTCATGTTTGTCTTTCTTGGCTTAATCACAATCTTCTTCACCAACGTCTTCTCATTTCTTGGAATAAGATCTACATAATAAGCTTCCTCTCGATATATTAACTGTTTATGACCACTTATGTGGTAATTAACGTTAAAATTATCATAGCTTGTCAAGGCGCTAGCGAGGTAGCCTAAATCATTTCTTAAACTTGGACTTAAACCAACAATCCAATCTTTCTCAACTACATGATGTACATAATTATAATCATCATTGTGCGGAGTAAATTGGACAATATGTTTACACGCTTTATTCAAGAAATCATATATAAACTTTTTACATGATAAGAGATCTTTCTTTGGCCACTGTGGAATGTATACTCGGCACCCCTTTTCACATTGATAAGCAGCTGTACGTCTCATATTAATAGTCATCACCTCATGATCAAAAGTATAGACACAGTTGCTATAAACAAGTTGAGTGACACCCACTTCCCAATTCCCATTTAGCTGTTGTGCATGATCAATGGGAGTAGAAAAGAGTGCAGCTCGATTACTAGTAAATCTCTTTGTAGCCGCATTGCTAAGCAAAATATGATAAAACGACATTTTTATATTGCTAATCTGCAACTTTGCATAACATCATGAAGACTTGGATTTTGGACTCTCTACAATATATCAGAGTTGATCGTGATGGAAACGTACATTTCAAAAATTCTCATGGTCATACATCAAGAGGAATTACATTAACATGGCGACAATTTGTCAACCTCAATGATATCATGAGGGATTTGGAATATTTTGAAACATTAAGATTCATCTCCTTGGGTGATCAAGTTTGGCTTCAACATTACAGAAATGAAATTCAAATCTACCATTCTCATTCCGCAAACTGTTTCTCATTTCGCAAATACAATTGGGAGAAGTATAGAAGATATATACATCGCTCCATCATGACATTTATTCGTCGTGAGTTCATCGCCCTACTATGCAAATCTTAATCAGACATGACTACCACACATCATGAGTTGGAAATTAGATTCCCTACAACGTATTGAAACGGATCATGATCGAAACGTCTATTTCAAAGATTCAACTGGAAATGTGAGAAGAGAGTTTGCTTTATCTTATCGTCATTTTCAATCTCTACATCATATCATGAAGGACTTGAAATACTTCTATATGAAAAGACATTCACGTATTGGAAATCGCATCTGGCTGCGCGTCAACAATCGGCGAATTCAACTCTATCATTCCCAACTTCATACTAACTTCACATTTCATCAAGGTAGTTGGGAAAAGTATAAAAGGAAGGTACATCGCTCAATTTACTCATTCTTTCATCATGAAGCGCCATCACTACACCATCGTCAACATTCTCCGTCGCTTCAGACTCTACACCAAAATCGATCTCACAACATTACACCAACAGCTTCCAAACAGCAAGTATTACCCGGGCCGTCCTCAAATGTTAGTGGTGAAGATGAACAATTCACGGAATCTTCAACTCTTCCCAAATGGGACTGTACAGATTCTCGGCGCCCTTTCTCATTCATCGGCGCAGTCAATGCGCTTAGAGCTACAAAGACTACTACGTCGGATATGGAAGAGGGAGAGGTGTGTGATGTCGAATCTGACTGTGGACAATATGGTGATCTCTACTCAATTGAGTGACAGTCTATCATTTTTGAAGATTCGTACCAGCAGTTACAGTTTGTGTTATGAACCCGAACTTTTTCCTGCAGCTCTCATTAGTTGTTGGTTACCTGTGCATGTGGCAATCTTTCATAATAGTAAAGTGATCATTACTGGACTAAAATCTCATGTACAAGCAAATATGATCCTAGACTATCTCATTGAGTATGTACGTACCCAGCGGATTGTAAAATAAAAAACAATTTTTCCAACATGATGTTTTTATTTCAAATCATGATAGAACTTACAAATCATTTTTTCATTAGAGGATGGATTACATGAAAAGTTTTGAATAACAGATGCAAATCGAGATACATGTAAACGTCTTAAGATGAAGTACAGTACAAAAGCACCACACGTTGATGAAAGTGGATGTTGTAGTATGCGTTCATTTCGCTGATATTGACGCGTATGTTTTCTCAACCACTGCTGTGTTGGTATATTTGGAGGTTGAGCAAGAGAGTCAAATAGTTCACCACGTCGGTCTTCTCCAATAAAGATCGCTTTCCAATGCTCACCGCCTAAATTCTGCGAATGAGTGTTTAGTACAATAAAGATGGGATAGTGATTTACTGCAGGTGGTAAGGTATCGAGTGAATAGACATTATCGAAAGCTTTCAACGTCGCTTCGTCTGCATTACGCTGCACTTTAGTCTTAATATCGTCAGCAGTCAACCAACTCATTAACGATTATACTGAAGAATCACGTCACGATACTTTGTAATTTCAATATTTGAATCGAAGACTGCATAAATTAATACATTGATCGTCTCAGCTAGTGTTCTTTTGAACGTCAAATCCAAACGAATATTATGAGGTACGTTCGCTTGACGATAGGGTGCACTAATATCGCTGTCAGCAGTCAAATCAAATGCATAAATAGTATATCCACTCTTAAACTCTTTCATAGTAAGTCCGTTGGTGTCATCCGTATTGTAAAAGCCAAAGACATCCATAAAATCAACATAACTGCGCATAAATTGATCCGAAGCAAAATCTGGTTTGTAGGGTGGACCAGGATGACTCACACCATTTACACGTAAAGCAATTTCACTTAACTGATTGTGTTTAAAATTGAAAGGATTCTTCTTTATATTACCATTAAATGCATCATTTTCAACCATTGCCACCATGAGGAGCTTCGGTGCTTCCGATGGAAAGAGGCCATCTTTCATGAAACTCTTTTGATCTTTCGGAATTGTAAAGGTGAGAAGCTTTGTATGCTGAACGGGGTAAATGGCATTTTGGCGGTTAAGACCTTCAGCATGCCCTCTAATGACACTTGGATTCGGTACTACTCGACGAATGTAAAGTGCAATATCTTCCACATGAATTCTAAAATTGTCAACTTTAGCAAATGCATTCAGCGCAAATTCAGGCTTATTCAATGTCAGCTTGAGTCGCATGCTGGTATTACAGAGTAAAAACTTTGACTGTCTAAAGAAGTCTAAATTCAGCGGACCATATAGCTGACATACTCTACTATCTTTAATCATAGCAGATCGCTTTACAAAGCCACTGTTTGTTTCAACATCAAATTTTCCTGCTTCATCTCTGTACCATCCCATGGCTTCCATATGACTTTTTTGTGCTGCTGGATGAAACTGTGATACATGATTGAAATATGATTTATAGGGATAATCGCTTTGACCACCTTCCACCTGCTGCTCTCCAATCGTTAGAGAAACATCGCGAAGTAATGTAGTCAATGGTAAATTGTTCAGTCCAACTTTATGTGCATCGTCAATAGCAGTTCCATCTGCTTGCTGAATTCTAAACCTCAAATCAAGCATCGCATAACTCAAATCTATGTAGTCATCACTACCACCAGGAATAACAAATTCAATGGGGCCAGCATTCTCAGCTGTTCGAGGATGATAATCTACAATACTTGAACTAAGAATATCTGTCTGTATGGCTTGTTGATCAAACAAACAAAAACCGGAAGTTTTACACTCCATGATTAGAAGTTATAGCAGCGTCGTCGTTTAGCGCCTGATGAATGATTAGAGCCTCTACGACGTTTGCGTGAATGCCTTTTGACTGAAGATCGCACCTTACCAGCTCCGCGATGTTTCCTCCTTCCTTTATTCATTCGTTTAGGTGATTTCTTTCCTTGAGTAACACCAGCAATGGTCTGCTTCAATGTTTTTAAACCGCGTTCCTTCCCACGATTCAACAAACTGCTCTTAAAACTTCTACCTCTGGAAAGATCACTAGCAACATCACCAGCAAAGCCAACGGCATTACTTAAAACATTTCGTTTTAAAGATCTACCGACATTGGATATGAGAGGTGCTACAACAGATTTCAGTGCACCAAGTATGCTACCTCCACGTTGGCGGCGAGCACCGATGTAAATTTGTCCTCCACCACTTACGTAGGAGGGTCGTGAATAAAATGAGGCAGTTGGATTCATAGCTCAAACCCTAAACATTGTTAGTTACAACTTTGCATGAATCACTGTCGATCACTTAGATGAAAGATGTCGGCACGACGCATCCAAGAGTTCATACTTGAAGGATAACCAGTCCATTTAACAAGACACCATTCTTCACCTTGCCGTTTTTTACATCGAATGATTTTCTCTACCAAATATGTTTCACTTTCAGTGACTACCTCAATCTCATCGCGGTAAAAGCTACCCTCAATTTCTTCATTATCGTAATCTTTCAACTTGTAGGTGGTCGGAGAGTCTTTTTGATTAATCCTTGATACTGTAAATACCTCCTCTGTCCAATTCGGGAGGTACCCTTTAGCAAAAACACTTTTCACTTTTGAGATACGAACTTTATCGCCAATTTTCACATCACTTTTCACATGAGTGCGTTTACGTTGGAATGATTCGCGCACTTTATCTACATTGTCAGCATTTACATCTACTGGTCTGAGTCCAATAGAACGATGGATAGAGTGATTGTAGGCATGGAGTGTATCTTGTAGAACCTTTGTCCAATTTTGTGTCAAGTTGGCAGTAAAATGTCGCCACAAGCGATTTTTTAATGTGCGATTAAAACGTTCAACGAGTGCAGCTTTATAAGCGCTCTTTACACTAAACAACTCAATGTCATGCCTCTCAAATAATCTTGTCACATGCTGATTTTCAAACTCTTTTCCTTGATCACTCTGAATTCTTTTTGGAATGCGACCTTCTCGAAAAATTGTTTGGAATGCTTTTGCTACTCCTTTCCCTTCTTTAGTTTTTAAAGGTTGAGCCCACGCATAACGCGAGAAAATATCAATGACGGTTAAAATAAAATTATTGCCCGAGTTATGTTTTGAAATGGAGGCAACATCACACAAATCTGCTTGCCACTGTTCATCGATGTCATGAACAATATAATGGCGGGTGCGGTACTTCTTTTTCGCTTGTTTGTGGAGTGTATAGGTAGCCTGACCCTTTAACCATCGTTTCACTTGTGATTGTGGAAGACCACTCGCTTTTGATAATTTCTTGATAGATGCAAATCCTGCCGGATGTTTTACATCATAATAGATTGACTTCAAACGTTCAGTCGATGACGGCTGACTCTTTTTCCTCCTTCTCATCTTTTTGTTTTCTTCCCTTTCTACATTTACAACAACTGCAGCATTTAGCTTTAGCGGTTTTGCGATCGTGTTCACATTGCTTAGGGGTTTCATTATGAGAGCTGGCGCAGCAAGTGCAAGTGACAACGACATTCACCTCTGGCGGCTCATTACATGGCAAGCAACACATCTGCTTCATATTAATAGTCTGAGAACATGTATTTCCTAGGAGGAGCTGTTTTACGTTTTCCTTTTACCAGTTTTAGTGGCGATGTAGATCTACGTCGAGTTCTTCCTCTTGTTTGCTTAGTGAGTGTGGGAGGGGATGTAGCAGGTGACGTCTTAAACCAATTTGTTGGCATTTTCATCGTCTGAGGCATTGGAGTAGTAGCCACTGTTGAATCAAGTTCTTTCAATGTCTCATTATTTAAAGCAAATTTTGGTACATTATGCTTTTTCAATAGTTTAAGAAAGTATGACCAACCAGGTGGAACATAGCCCTGACGGCGCTTTCTACGTGTCGCATACTGAATCAAGTCTTCATAACGTGAAGCATCAATCACTTTATTTTCATCTGTAATGATTTCTCCTCTATCATTTACATTGAGATGGGGTTCAATACTGTTGAAAAGAGATATGGCATGTGCGCGAGATGCTAAAGGTGTAGCAGTCGATACAGAGTCACGCATCTTATTCTTCAAGTTTTTCAATTGCTCAACAGTTTCCGATTGTAATAATACAGCACGATGTGGATCTTTGATGTGAACATTTTGCTGATAATCTATTTCTTTCCTATACATTTGATTTGCAAGAGGTTGCTTTACTTGCTGCATGGCAGTCAATTGTACATATTCATCCTGAGGAATAACAATCATGCGAGAATAAGAACTCATAGTTTGTAGATAATCATGGGAGTTTTCAAAATATCACTTCGAAATCTAAATTCTTCCGGACACTCTTGCGTAAAGTCAATGAATAAGTAACCGTATGGTTTTTCAGTAGCTGCTTGAAAAATTTCAATTAAGGCTTTTGATCCTCTGGGTGCAACTTGTCGCGCTAAAATTTCAAATTGACTTTTATCTCGCGGATTCTTGAAAATAGCATAATAGTGTGTATTCAGGTTTCGTGTACGAGCTTCTTTTCCATCAGGAAACAAATTTTGTGTGATATAGATGATAAAGCACCTTTTATGGTGTGCTGCGCGAGTGAACATATCTGTAACATCTTTTGAATTCTTACTTTCTTTTAATAAATCATCCAATACAACAACATCATTAGACTGAAGTTTATCCACTGGAATAATTCCTTCATGTCGAATAAAGTTGCGACTTTGCAATTCCTGAAACAGCGACGGTTGATAAATACCATAACACCAAATCACTCGATTGATAGGTTCCTTAAACAACTCCCTTCTTTTATCCAATAAATTCAGCGTGAAAACAGTTTTACCTGCATGAGATGGACCTGATACAGTCAGAACTTTATCACATTGAAGTCTGAAATCCATTTTATCACTTTGAGATTCAACATTTGCATAATTAACGCTTAGAGCCAAAGATATTACCCAATAGGTTGCCCACGGCAGGAGCTATCATTGGAAGTATTGCTGAAAGGAAACCGCCCTTTTGTGTTAGAGTTTTCCTCTTTCTTTGAAGGGTGACTTTAGGATTGGAGATGAAACGCAATTTCGTAGCATATCGCTTAAGTAACTTTCGTTGTTTTGGCGCTAATTTCTTCGTCCTCAACTTCCTCACATGAGAAATAATTTCACAAATGAATTTATCGTTAGCATGTCGTATAGCATTGTATCGCTGATTTGCTTTCATTCGTCGGAGAGCTTGAATGGCTGAAGAAAACTTTTGACTTTTACGTTTCGCCATTTTACGTTTCGCCATTTTCCGTGTTAGTCTTTGCTAAAACCTATCTTTACCACATTTGCATAGGTACTAACTATTGCGACATAAGTGACACTCGAAATGAGCAATATCACAGTGGTTACATTGGCAAAGTTGAATGCAATTACGTATGAAACAGCGTTGACAAAAAGCATGCTTACATCTCTTGAAGATGCGCTTTTCATTTCCATCCTTTCGCTTACATACATCGCAACACATAGTTTCACCGTTACTGATGTCTATAGCAAGTCTTTTTGAAGATATGAATTTGCTAGCCTTTTCTAAATAATAGACGCATGTACAGAAGGAATATACTTCGAGAGTGAGCAGACATAGCTCGAAAACCAGTTGTGCTACAATCAAGTACCACTGCATTTTCAATTTTTCTTTATGGAAAGTTGAATGTGAATATCTGAAATCGCTTCAATCACTAGACTGCTACCATGATGGTTAAATGCGTTAAGACGTTCAGCAATTTTTATCATATGCCTTTTAAAAAATTCTTGGGGGTGATCTACCACTTCCATTGAGTAAGAAGCAAAATGGAAAGAGCGACTTTCCACCTCTTGCTTTCCAAAATGACTAAACTTAATTTTCGCAACTAATCGCGCCATGATAATGCTATCAGAGAATGTATTCATTAATTCTAGAAAAAGAGTGCTAGCATCATCGACCACTGCTTCGATGTCGGTCTCATCTTTATGAAATTTTATCACATAATCTTGAACAGCTCCTTTTAAACTTTGCCTATGAAAACGTAATGTTCCGCAGTCGTTTGAGAAAGACATGATCGCCCTTTATCTAACCCATCCATTGCATGAAAACAACAACTCTTCTCATAGTAACATTTATTGAATAACGGTAACAAGCATGCATTATAAATCAATGGTTTGAAAGAGATAAAATAGATACAGCTGATAACTATCATACAGCGAGCAATGATAACCATACAGGACTTTGGCAGTGTTGAGGTAAGGAGGAAAGAAGCATTGGTTATGAACGTAGCTACTACAACGAACAGACAAAATAGGAACACACAAATCCTTAAAACGTTTCGTGACTTCATGATAATGTTGATTCACTCTACTATCCCAAGGCGGGAGCAAAATATCATCAATGATTAGATTGGGAAATACTTTCCTCTCCTTACCAGGATTATTACAAAAGATGCGTATAACATTGAAAGCAGCTAACCATCGTTTAAAGTCAATAAGAAGAGCACTTTCACAAGAAAAGCCATAGTCTTGCAAATATTTCAGATTAAGTCCATGAATGTGTTTTCTCGCCCATTGATCAACATTGGGATCGCAGTTGGCATGTTGATGATAGACACTAACAATCTGATATGTCCAATTGTTCATAGCAATAGCACTGAGCTCCTGTACAGGTTCACCCTCACAATCCATAAAAATGATGATAGAAGCCTAAAACGGAAATTTACACATCTAAGGAAACGTTCTATAACATATTACAAAATGAAGAATTACATCGATGCTTTTCACGACAAAATACACAAATGATATGATGGCAACGAAGAAGTAAAATGTATCTAATAAGACCACGTCTACGACACTCAAAGCACATAAGCGAATTGTCATAGGGTAGAGTTAGGAAAGGACTAGCAATTCTCCTTCTTTGATTTGCGTTTTGATGTAGCATTCTTCTCCGACTTGCGCTTCGTACCACTGCTGTTAAGGATTTGATCAATTATGTCGTCCACGTTGGGTGGTTTCGGAATATATAGGATGGATTCCATATGCATGGAGAGAGAGGCTATTTTATTATCCTTGTGTCGACCATAATATAGCCCATTCACTTTGAAAAGGATATCCCAAGTACCTTCTCCGAGCTCATCACATCTGATGGGTATTGAATGATCTCCATCCTTCTTATAGTAAGTACACCAATGTGATACCGGTAGGCAAATGTGATTACCATCCCAAATCTTTCTATAGGGAGTATCCTTGTCATCTCTAGCCTTCCACTCTTGAGCAAGAGGAGTAGGAATGTCCATATTTAATGTCACGTACTCCTCAATAACATCAAGTTGGTGGCGAATGTACGGACTCACGGGGATCAGTATGTAGTCCCCATACTGATTGTGCATTATCTTGACATCCGTGGAAGGGAGCATTCCCGTTTGGAGTACTACGCTATGATCATCATAACGCAAGGCTTGTTTAAATTTACGCTGTAGCGGTGTAGGATTATGTACCTTGGTTGTTTCTTCCACTGGCCTCAGTTGTAGATGATCTGACCGTAGCGAACCTTGTAACGTTTGACCGCCATTTTGTCCTACTAGTGCAGCAGATGGAGTAGATGCCTGAAAATGAAAAAAGATTGTATTAAGTTTACGTTCAAGGGAGGAGAGGGAGGGAAGTAGCGACTTACCATTTTAGTTGGATAATAGAACAGGGAACTAGGGAGAGAGAAAATGTGCGTCCGTCACTCGTGTGATTCAACGATGGAATGATTCTCACTGTGGAAGGCTCGCTATTTATAAAGAAATGCTTGATTCTCATTGGATGATGATCCTCATTGGACAATAACATCAAGCTGATTCCAAATCTGGCCTCCGTTTTCCAATCCGATGCTTCGTTTTGAAGCTACAGCCCAAAACGTCCCAAATTCTAACTCTGTCGTTTTTCGCCAATGTCCCAAAATCTTAAATGGCGTCTCACATCTAAACGAAGGCAGATACGAACAAGCCGATTCTTTCACTGAATTTGTCTCACTCTTAGCTTTCAAACGAGCTATCGCACGACAAAATCCGTCCACTGGAACCAAAGTTAGAAGATTGCTGTCGGGGGGGGGGGGGGTCAGTGAAATTTGATGAAAAATGTTTTGGTGGCGGTCCCAGGTCGAAATTCCACACTTTGGAAAATTTTCAAAATTTTACCCATACAAAGTCACTCTGACACTTAGGATTTTTTCAAGTAAGCGAGCTCCGACCTAAAATCTTGTAACCGCTCTAACTTTTGAACGAAGACAGATAGGAACAAGCCGATTCTTTCACTGAATTTGTCTCACTCTTAGCTTTCAAACGAGCTATCGCACGACAAAATCCGTCCACTGGAAGCCAAAATCGAAGCAAGCTGTCCAGGGGGGGGGACGTCAGCCGAAAATTTTTTCTCTCCGATTGACTTGAAACTCACCCTACCGATGCAGAATTTCACGCTGAATCCGAATCTGACCTCCGTTTTCTCATCCGATGCTTCGTTTTGACGCTACACACCAAAACGTCCCAAATTCTAACTCTGTCGTTTTTCGAAAAATGTTGAAAATTTTTTCTCACCGATTGACTTGAAACTCACCCTACCGATGCAGAATTTCACGCTGAATACGAATCCGACCTCCGTTTTCTCATCCGACCACTCCTTCCACTCGAAACAACCCATTTTACAACCCAACATTCAGCAGATTGCACGAAAAACATCACACACTATAGCCTCAAGACTAATCCTGGCGGTCGCCCACGTCAACCTAGACGGTCGCCCACGTCAACCAGGCGGTCGGACCAACTCACCCGAGTCTCACACTCTGTCGTTGCAGAGGGGGGGGAGTCAGCGAACATGTTGTGAACGTGAACCCACCTGGCCGGCACACCACGACAGACCACAACCTCTGTCGTTCCAGAGGGGGGGGGACTCAGACCCGAAGCACCACGGCGGCCGACCACGACACTCTGCCGTGCCAGAGGGGGGGGGACGTCAGCGATGGCGGCCATCTTGCGCTATCCAGAAGTGGAGTTTTACTTACTACTCATGCCATTACATCTATTGAATTTTCATCGAACACTGCCTTTGTCATTCTTGAAGTGTGACAGGGGGCTTTGTCTTGCATAAATATCCACAAGTTCCCTTGATACCACTCCGTTGCCTGGGGTATAAGCCGGTTTCTGATCACTCCGATATACTGACGTGAGTCCATTGACCCTTCGACAATATGGATCTTCCCGAAGCCACGTGAACTCATGCATCCCCAGATCATGACTTTCTGTGGCCGCTTGACTCTTTGTGCAATATGAGCATCTCTGATCGGCTCGGTTCCACGGCGAACAAGTCTCGGTTGCGCCACTTGCACCTCAAAGGACGATTCGTCGATGAATATAACCTGAAATAAATTTATTTTGGTTAGATTATTTATTTTTATAGAATATCGTTGCTTAGTAATGGACTAATCTGATTAAGTTAATGATTAATAGGCCTACGCTACTTATTTTTCTTCGGAATTTGTTTATCAACCTACCTTACTCCAATCTTCTGATGTCCAGTTTTCGCGTTCTTTCGCCTATTTGTACCGTTTTTCTTTCATCTTCTTCGTGAGGAGGAGTTTCTTGACCGCTTTAACTGCCTTCCGACCGCCCTCCAGGAGTCGACGTCGAATTGTATGGATAGAAAGACCGGTATTAGTATCCCTTTTTAAGTCGACGGCAGCAAGTCTGGGATTTCTTTGACTTTTTCTCAACAGCATTCTGTGAAACTGAATTGACGATTTCTTCTTTCTGCCACACCTACCTTTTCGAAGTGTTGTTAATCTCCCAGTCGACTTGAAATGATGAATAATTCGATGCACACTTGTTAGCAGTATTTTCGTACGACGTGATGTCTCTCGCATTGACAATGCAGCTCCAGAGTAGAGAGTTAGCACCTTCGTTCGATCCTCAATATTGTAATCCATCCAAAACACAAATCAGGCACAAAGAGATGTCACTTAAGTTCGTTGCAGACCAGAAGATATCGCCTAATGAATTGAATTCTAACAGGCAAAGTCATATCAGTTGCAGCATTACGCAATTTCAAAACCGAATGGACAGTGGAGGCTGACGCTCGCTTCATTCACAGATTACTCAGCAAACTTCCTATAAATTCAATCGCCCGTAGTAGCCATAAGCCGCTGCTGCATGCATCATTTCAGGTCTTCATAGACTGTCTGTGAATGGCAGAATGATTCAGCAGCTAAGAAAATCTCCTGTAAGAAATTGGAGTGAATTTGATGTTGATCTTACTCGTGGACGTGATTGAGCTGGGGTTAGAATAACGCATAACTATCGGTAATCAACGCATATTTTGTATTTTAGTTCACTGTTGACCGAAAAATCAAAACACTTCTCCACATGTTCGTTTTTTCATTAGATCGCTGCAAATAGTCAGAGCATAAAATTGACTTACATAGTGTTCCGATTAATTTGCTCGCATAAAAATATGGATTATTCCTTTGTTTGAATTTATAAAGATATATAAACAGGCATTAAATTGAAATCTGAGATGAAAAAATGCAATCAATACAAGTATATCAAAGTACAATTCTGTACAGCACCTAATAATAAACATTCGAGACATAAGAATAAAATTTGTTCAAGAAAAGTTAAAAAATGCAGGTGTTCCGATTAATATGCTCGCCACTGTACATGTATTTGGAAATCCCGAAAACAAAATCAAAGGAGAGATTTGGTCATGGATTTGGGTTTATTGACCATGAACACGTAGAGACATTTCTATTATTGACTACTGCTATATCTGCTCTTAATTTTACAGATACTAAAGAGCTACTAGCGTCATACTTAATTTACTGATAACAAAATATCTCAATTCCTCTTAGTTCCTCATAGCAGACATATCACATTTTAGGAGTCCTACCAATACTTTGAATTCATTTGTGTAATCGAAAACCCAAGTAAAGCGATGTGTTTCTTGATAGCTATAATATTTATTTATATATAAATATTATAGCTATCAAGAAACACATCGTTTTACTTGGGTTTTCCATCACATAAATGATGTCACATGCCCAAGGCTTATTCACTTTGAATTTAATATGAGAATGTGCATGTATGTCAGTTTTCACGACGACGTTTCTCGGTGAAAAATCGATCAAAAGTTGATTGTGTCGTCAAAAGAATCATAATCAAATTGGAATATGTTGAAATGGTAATATATTGTTTTCAAATTCGTAATTTCTGATTGCTTACATTGAAAATAGCACAAACATCTGGTTATGTTGAGACAAAATAGTTGCATGCTAAAAACCTTAGAAACTATGAGCACGAAAGAACTTAATTAGCGCATTAAAACCATTTTAATTTAGCACTTCAATATTTAGATATGTAGTATACTTGTGCAATAGTATCAATATTTGGATGACAAATAATTGAAAAAATTTTTGAAACAGTCAAACATGCTATAAGTCATAAAGTTCTATTTCAGGACTGCAAAAAATTTTAGATGGAGAATGTTTTTATCAATGCGGACAAACTATTGAGCTATTCAATATCTGCTTAAGTTATGCAATTTAATCTATTTTCTGAAAGATGGATCCATCAAGGAAGCTTGTTTAAATAGGTCACTATTTCCATTCTATATATGTTGAGTTGAAAACCTGTAGCTACCGCCCATGATATTCAATTAATTTTTTCAGAAATGCCACATTTTAGAAAATGGCATCAATTTGACATTTCGAGTAGTTTAAGAAAAATGATCAGGCACACAAAACGCATAGATGCTACACGACGGACTGCACGTTGTAGGCTAGCCTACATGCACACTGTAATAAAGATCAGTCATGCGTTGCAGTCCAACAATAGGTTTAGTTTTGCAAAATCAATAAATTTTCATGCTTTGCGATAAATATAAAACAATCAAAGTACAAACTCATTGCTACTCTTTTATTCAATTTGTGTTTACATAATTACAAATTATGCTTCGCACTTTTCAATATCATCGTAGGCCTAGCTATTATGGTCACATGTTAGTTGTAGGCCCACCATGAATTACCTGCAGAGATGCTGTTATATAAGCGGTAGACAAGATGACATTACGTGTGTATGTGTTTGAAAATTGTGATTTTAAACAAATTGTTCAAAATAAAATATCAAAGTAAATTTACATGTGCGGTATTAAATACTATAATAAAAATTCAAGCATTCCTGAATATCTTCATCGCATGAACGGGTGACAAGCAGTCGGTAATAGGCTACATCTCGGTAAGGTTCTGTTATAATTTGCAGATTGCATTTTTTGTAAAAACAGTTACCGGTACTTGAATATGAAAACAAAATTATTGATAAATCCTAAAAGTATTGATTAAAAAAATAATTGATAAATTGTTAATGATCACAATTCAACCACTCTTGAATATCTTCATTTGCTATCAAAATTCCTAAGAATATCGCTTCCCACATTGTCAGAGATGAAATGATCCAAAAGCAGTTTTCTTAATAGTCTTTTCTGTAACACCTAAAATTACTATAAATGATTTATCTTCTAAACTTTGAGTAGGCCTACCCATAGAATGTTAATTAAGATCCGTTAAGTATGATAATTTTCTGCACATCAGCACAAGATTTGTCTTCTTCTTTGCAGGTGTTGATTGCTGAGGCTGTGTATCTGTCCATCGATGACTCAATACCTGACCCACATTCGGCTGCTTTTCCGTCTTGTCTTGTGAGCTAATTAACCCCGAAAACTACTGGAATTATTCTTTATCCAAAAATCTCTCATACTCGCAACGTCCCAGCGATCATCAGATTCGGACAACCGTGTTGTGGTCCAACCGCGAAGATGTTTTTTTCAGTGACCTCGTATCATCGCTTCAAACTTCATTTGATAGTGTATAGCTACTATAGCAACAACATCAATCGACACTGACGTACGAATCAGGTCAACAATTACACATGACATATATTCTCAAAGGGAGCCTAAGTAATTCTACTGGCGCACATTTTGCTTCTCAAATCGAAATATCTGTCAATTGAAATCTATAAGCTCCACGTATACCGTACCCATCAGCGTATCGATTTTGATCGATTTGCTCGTGTGTTCGCCAAATTGCTTGGCTAATAATTTGCAAAACTTTTGATATTAAATCAGTGTGGAACTGGACCAAACAATTGCATAAGCATCCAGCTCCATCTGCGTAATCGTATCTCGCTTCTATAACTTTCCGTCACTTAAGGAAATTCGATCGCCACGCGCACGCAGCTGAGGGAGTTCAGTCACATTGTTGGCAGCCTGTGATGGCCGTGGCCGCATCTGCGTGCAGACTGAGAAGTAGTGGTCGATAATATTCTCCCGCTGCAAATTGTTGATGCCTGTGAATCATAGTCCCTGCTTCTAATTATTGCCCGCCCATGACGTGAAACAGAAAGCTGCGCAAGTCAGGCGCAGTAGCTTGTGCACTCTTCGCGCTCGTGGTCTATCGAACTCGTGTTTACGTGTGCTGCTTGCTATTACAAAAGTCAGCGTATCAAGAAAATATTTCTACTTACACACCGTTATTTAGTCATCGTCTACGTTTTTTATCATACTTCGTTATCATGCATCTGCGGGTTATATAGGTTTTCCCGATCAAATATAACACCCTGTCAAACCAAATGTAACACTAGACAATCACTGTTGTGCAGTGACAGAACCAATGTATGATTCAATGTAGCGCAACGATTGCAAATCTAATGGTTGGTAGATCAATCAAAAAATCTCACTGATCAAGTGTTATTCATTCATAGTGTTATATTTGCACCATCGGGAAAACCTATAAACTAGAACATTTTGTGGCATGTATTGACCAAAGAAAAGTGTTAAGCGCATCGATTGCAAATCTAATTGTTGGTAGATCAATGTTATAATCTCTGTCAGATCTAGTTGGAATGTAATTCTATTCATTCGTTATTATGTGCACCATAGGTAGAAATACTAACACTATCAATGTCCTAGTTATAAGTGCAGATACAGATTACAGACCAAATCATCGGATGCTTATTTGCTAACGATGCTATACAATGATTGCGATCCGAAGAATTTCCGTCATGACAAGCGCGTAGACGCTCATAGTCATGGCGAGGATTATGTTGCACTCGCCCGCCAACTTGGGATCAAGAGGTCCACAGCGTACGCCATCATTCCTGATCATTCATATATGTTATCAATTCTTATTCTATTCTTAGGCATGAGTAAATTAATCGTTTTCACATCTTGTATGTTGCGGACATTCACCAGTATGACATTCAATTAATGGTTGATGTTCAAATGTGAAGTTAATTGCATTCTTCGTAGCATATCAATTCAATAAGATCTGTATGACACTATATGATCTTTTTATTATATTTGATCTGTCATTGTTAAATTTGCTTTTGACTAATCATCATTATTACATTTGATAACAGCCTTATGCTACATTTGATTTGACAGGTTATATTTGATAACTGCCCTAATGTTACATTTGATTTGACAGGTTATATTTGATAACTGCCCTAATGTTGACGTGTTACATTTGCTTTTATCTATATTACATTTGGTCAAAACAAGTGTCATATTTGATCGGGAAAACCTATAGTAGCAAAAAGCTCCTTCGTCAGCAATTGCGCTTTGTGCGTAAGGCCTCGCTTGCGCTTGCCTGATCAGACTTTCGCACGAGCTTTGGAGTGCTCATGATGCAGTGAAAACTTACATTGGGTGATCTGACAGGACTTCTGACCGGCGTGGAGGGATCGGATTTCTGAAGGTCACCAACACTTGATGTCGACGGCACGGTCGATGGATCAGGTTCCTGAAGGTCACTCACACTCAATGTCGACGGTGCGATGTCTGCTTCTTGTTCGGATTCATGCGGCAGTTGAGAGACTGAATCTGAGGGCCTGTATGACACATCACTTGGGGCGAAAGCTCTTTCTGGTATAACGTTACTGTTGAACGGGAAGATTCCTGTAACCCTGAATCCGCTGATTACGTTCTTTGGGGTCAGCGATTTCTGCCACACTGGACTGAACAATTTTCCAAATCGTTCTTTCGAAATTCTCTCACCAGGATGATTCTTTAGGAAATCCATTACCTCCTGGTCCCAATACTGTTCGAACGCACGGAACACACTTCTGTCCATTGGTTGAAGTTCGTGTGTAGTATTGCTGGGCAAGCAAAATAGCTTGATGTCATGGACATTAGCCTCTTGCACGATGCCTGGATCCAGGTGAGATGATGCGCCGTCAAATATGAGAAGACATGTTCCCTCTGTTTTGTACTTGGCAAAGTGCTTTAACCACAGAATGAAGGCACTGGTTGTCATACTTCCTTTGGGCGTCATCTGAAATTCGGCGTGTGGCGGTAAGTCATCTCCATACTCGGGCTTTCTGCGAATTCCTTTGAACAGAATCATAGGGGGAATTGCGTCACCGATGGCGTTAGCACACGTCACAAGAGTCACATTTTCAGCATGCTCAGAAGCGACAACATGTACTCGCTTCTGACCTCTTTCAGCAATCACGCTTTGCTGGTGATGAAGATTAAGACGGCAGCCCTTTTCGTCCATATTGTAGATTCTGTCAGGACGGTTCATAAAGTCAGAATCGATGAGACACGTCTCCAGTTTCGAGAAGTATAGTCACTAACAATGACAGAGTTCAACTTTTGAGCTCTCCCTGGGTTCATGTTCGATATCACAGGATGTCGTCGCATAAATCGACTGAACCTGTTCCTCCCGGCAGTCTTCGACGATGAACTGAAGGGGTTGTTGATACTGTTCTCCTCGCAGTATTTATAGACGTAAGACTTCAACATTTTCTAAGTTATAGGCAAACCGACGTCAACCAGTCTTATGAATCGAGATACAAGTTCCTTCTCTTCTTCGACGTTCAATGTAGGTGAACGTCCAAGTTTGCGTTGTATTCACCCAGATTGTAGATGATTACGAAAAGTACGTCGAGGTCTGTTGTAAAGCTTCGCTGCATTTCTTTGGGAAGCACCATAATTCTTCACTGCTTGCACAGCGGCCTCTAACTTCTCCGAAGTCCATTTCGCTCGACGCCGTTGATCACTCATGTTGCATGCGAATAGACGTCACCTGTGCGCTCTGCGTGTATTATACTATGCACTCTGAGGTGTGCCATTGATTTCGCCCCGTGGACGCTAGGCTAGTAACGAGGACACTTTTTGCTTCGATCATCGTCTGTCGTCCAATCAGCGTCGTTTGCTTGTGACAATAGTACTATGAAGGGGAATCACACGCTCACACAGTTATGCTGAGAGCACAATTTGACCATGAGAAAGTTATTGGTTCATGGTTTATGAGATACATAAGCAAAAGTAGCTAATTTGGCATGGGTTGGTAATAAGGCCCGGGCCTTATTAACATCACTTTGTGTGGGCCTTATTGGCGACACTGACATATTTTTCTAATCAGTGATTTTTCGCACTTTTACGAACTCCAGAATAAAACTGCAACATATGGCCATATGGAGGATGCGCCAGAGATACTTTGTCAAGTAAAGAGTTAATTTGCACCACTAATTAGTGCTATGAAATCTTTGAACAAATGAAGAGTCAATATTAGATCAAGGAAGAAAATTGAAAGTACTTTTTTTTGAGATGCTGTAGAATCGGATTCATTGAATAAAAATCGATGAAACTTCTGACACGTACTAAGAATTAACTATATTTTCATTTATTTTTTGTCGCATCTAAATCTATTCACTAGTTTCCGAGATCTAACAAGTGGGCCTTATTAGCAGCTGGGGCTTATTCACCTCACCCACCTTATTAATTATTATATATATACCTATTTTTTATATAATCACCCAATATCTCGGCTGTCACAGCCAGCTTCAGGGGAGCAAAGGTTTACAAGATCTTAGTTCGCGTGAATTTCAAAATTTCTAAAAAGTCTATGGCATATTTGGCAACACAAGTCAGGATCATAGCACTGCAAAGGCGGTTCCCACCGCAGCCTCCAGCAACCATGCATGATAGCTCAATTTCCAGATTCTTAAACTCAAAACATCTTTCGGACGCGGTTCCCATTGTAGCCGGCGGCGGCTTTGATGGCTTATTCCTCTTCATTTTAGCTGGCTATGTTTCTCTGACTGACCCCTATTCTTAGTGGTTTACTAGAGGGTGCATGGCTGGCTGACCTATTCTGGAAATTGAGCTATCATGCTTATTATTATATATATATAATTTATCCATATATATATATATATATATGTATATATATATATAATCTATATAATATAATTTATATAGAAGTTGATGCGGTTTCTCTAGGCTTGCCCTCACGAAAATTCTTCATGCGAACTCATGAGATTTAATGTGGATCCATGAGATGTTTATGAGAGCTCTTGAGATCATGATGAGTATCATGATATTCTCATAAGAACACATTTAACTCATGATGTACTCATGATGTTTTGATGAGAATAGAAAAGATAGAAAATAGACTCATTAAGTGGTAATGAGAACATTCATGAGGATAATATCTCATGATGCGTTCATGAGAAAATCATGAGTATTCATGAGGTTTTTGTGAAAATAAGTTTATAAGTTGTAAGGTATGCATGCTAGCCGGGAAAGGAAAGAGCCATTAGAAAGGTTATTCAGTCGAAAAGAATCTCCAAATTTAGTTTTTAAAGGATAAAAAGCAAAATTATAGAATACATTACAACGATCTGGAACAGCCTTTTGGAAATGATGCATATATAATTTAACTTTACAATAGGCATTACTATGCAGGATGTAAAAAATGTATATTTATGCAATCACAGTTAAGTATATTATAATGATAAATAATGGTTTCTTTATTGAGATTACTGAATTAGTAATGAGGACATAGCGTGGGAATGCTCTGGTGCAAGGCTCTAACGAGGCTAAGAAAGCCTCAATAACTAAATGCCAGAAAAATAAATTCAGATATATGAAAAAGCTGCTGCTAATTTATTAATGAGATTTTTATGAGACACTCGTGAAATTAGATGAGTTGTTTCATGCGAAAACGTTCCAAATCCGCATGAAATTTCATTAGATACATATGAGAAAAGTGCTCATAAAAATCATAAGGAATTTTCGTTAGGGTAACCATTGTCTGTACACCTTGAGTGTGGCGAGGGTATTCAGAAAAGGTAATTAGTTCTGACAACGCCTGTCTCTTCAGAGTCCATAGTTAAATTCCTTTCAAAAGATGCTGATCACTCTTCTGACGATTTGAAAGCCATAAATTCTCAAAGAAACTTTGCTTACCATGCAACTCAGATCTGGTGAAGATTCTTCTGCCATCGTTTGTTACTCCGATTGCTCCAGGATCTGCAGTACCTACTCCAAGCCTTGTTACCGAAAATCTTTCTTTTCGTCTCCCAACATACAAGCTATCCGCTTTTCAGTGTTATCAAAGTAGCGATCGCTCCATGATAGGATGTATATTCAGAAGCTTTCATTGAACTGTCTGTAAGTAGCATACATATTGTTCCATAAGCAGATGCCGTACGGCACCAAAAAGAAAGACAGGCTTCTTTCTAATCAAGAGCCAAGCGGGCAGCAGAGACCTATATTAAATATTATGCCAGTATCTGAAGTTTGGAATCCGGTAGAGGGATAGCGACATGAATGCAAAGTCGCAGCTGCGTGAGGCAGTTGTAATTCCCTCAATGATTAAGTGGGCACGCTGTGTATGAGCTTGGATAGTAATCTTGCTGTTATCACCGATTGCGACATTTCATACAGATATATCTCGTGTCCATTTGTGTCTACATGATCACGGGAGGCATGACAGGCATCCCAGGACTTCTAATTGTATGAAATTTAGTATGAAAGAGTCCTTGGTAACCGCTGAGTTCCTTTCTATGATTGTGGAAAGGTTGCTTTGCCATCCAGTGACTCCACAAGATGACGCAGAGAAAGCTATTTCAGGTGCAACAGACGTGAGAAATAATATAAGAATAATTTATCGCTTTATTGCACTTCAACATCAATTCAGAATTAGCAGATACAGAGACAAGAGAATGTACATGAAAATGCAAGATAAAACCAAAACAAGCAAATTAGGCATATTTGACAAAAGAAGATTGAAAATGTTTTGTTTTGGCTTTGACCTTTCTGTATGAGTTAACGTTTCGGGCGGAGAATCTCAGAGGAGCTTTATTATAAACAATATGAAGAGGATGATCAGGACACAATGCTTTTCGTGCTAATCCAGCTGCCAACAAATCACAGAAGTCAGAGAAGTTGATCTTATCAGTAATGTTGAATATTTTGAAAACACGTCACTCAAGCTTAACAATTTACTCAAAACACATTTTGTTGATATTGCACCATGCGGGAAAACTGTAACTGGCCACCGATCTGATGAGTGCACAATATACCAGCCACATTATGTGTTGAGGGGCATTGACTTGCTTCAGAGAATAAAGCATATACAGCCTTTTTCTCACACGACTTAAGATATCGTCAACATGATAATGCTGTCATTTGGTGATCAAAAGTTAGACCCAATATTTTAGCCTTCTCGACACTTTCAATTTCACAATTGGATGTCTTATCAAACAATGAAGAAAAAAGTATAATAGATCTCATTGTTTGTATGTTCATTATTTTTGTTTTGCTGCTGCTGAGTTGGAAACCATGAGATACTGACCAGGAATTTAGATGCTCTAGCTCCAAAGAAAGATTATCATCACTAGACTGTCTCAAAGTATAGATGATGAAAAAGTCATCGGCGAATTTAAGAAGGATGCTATTCTCACATTGGTCATGAAAGTCATTCACGGCAATGGCAAATAGAGGGGAGTGACAAGACTCCTCCTCGGGGCACACCGCTGCTTGTTGGATGCCATGGTGAATGACTACCATTCATCTTAACACACTGCCAGCGAGATTCAAGATATGATTGGATCCACTCGATGAGTTCAGTTGGAGTCACAAGAGAATGAAGTGAATTTATAACGGTGTTATGAGGTATTTTATCGAACGCCTTCGTAAAATCGACCATGAACAGTATAATAGCCCCAGGAGAATCGATGTGAGATAAAATGCGGTTAACCATATAAGTTAGGGCAGAGACAGTACCTTGTCCTTGTCGTGGAATAAAGGCGAATTGATCAGGGCAAAGTTTTGGTAAGCTATAGAATTGAACCATTTTCTCAGCACCACCTTTTCAAGAATTTCGGATAGAGTCGGTAAAATAGATATTGGTCTATAGTCAGTCACAGATGGTTTCTTGCGTTTGGGTATTGACACAACAAAAGATTGGTTTAGAGCTTGGGAAAAATGCCACTGGATGCACTCAAGGTATTAATATGATGGGTGACAGGAATCAAAAGATCACAGTACTCTTTATAGACCCAAGAAGGCAAACCATCAGGACCGGCTGAGGCTTTGCGGAGATTGAAAATAGATTCCATTATATACTCCTCTGTTATGCACCAGTGCAAACCTTTGCGATATTATCTCCAACTGCACCAACGTTACACTAACCCATTTCGCCAATTTTTGAATAATTTACAAACTTCAGAGGTCTCTATACTCGCATGATGACTCGATCGATTGATTCATTATGATTTAATTTTTATCAAAAACGCTTGTCAAGTTCTACGGATAATTCAATTTTCAAAGCTCTAGCTTTTTGGAAAGAATTATATAATGAAACCTAAAACAACGTAAAATCGGATGGAAACCGATAAGGAACGAAATGGTCAAATAATAGATGCTCATTGTGGGGATAGTAAAGTTTGACCAAATTCACTGAAATTTCACATGTGAATTCACAATAACCCTAGACCAAATAAATGACCACCCCATTTTCGATTTTCAAATTTTCAATTTTTTGATTCAACCTAATTTACACCCTATGACTACTAGACCTACAAAGCGTTTGCCGTGTTCTAGATAGTTCCTCTTCTTGTCAGACAGGATCAAAGAATAACACATGACAATCCAATGGGACGCAAATTGACGTTTTCGGCAAAGTTGAAATGTTCTATGTTTTCTCTGATTAAGCGAGAAGCACTAAGCCCATGGTCATAATTTTTGACATGGAATGTCTTCAGATCATTTCTTATAATGTCCACACACCAGTGTCTATGAAACTATACACATTCAGCATTCAGATTTGGCAAGCTTCTCAATGTCGTCAAACACAAACTTTTGAACAATTTAATCCACATTGAATCCTATTCTCGATTACATTTATTTCTGATCGGAGACATGATAATAACACATACACATCATAAGAAATGACCTGAAGACATTCCATGTTAAAAACCATGAATCTGGGCATAGTACTTCTCACTTAATCATAGAAAACATAGAAAGCATAGGAAATTTCAACTTTGCTAAAAACGTCAATGTACATCCCAATAGAATAGCATGTGCATTTCTTTGATTGTGTCTGACAAGAAGAGGAACCAGATAGAACTCGGCAGACGCGCAGATTCGTAGTGAGCATAGGGTGTTGGCCTACTTCATTCTGCGAAAGTCTCATTTTCGGTCTCGTCTCCTGCAGAAACTCGCTGTGGCTGATGGACTATTAGAGCCCGCGGGTGACATTTGACACTGTTAAAGTCTGTTTCGCCGGCACAGAGACGCGGATTGTGTGGGAGAGAACTTCCTCGAGAGAAAGTATTCTCTATAGTTATCTCAATTCCTTGACCAAGGTGATCAAGCGTAATTTGAGAAATCAACATCTCACTTTCAATTTCATTTGACGTTTAAAATCTTAGGAAAACAGGGTCGAGTTGACGAACAATCAGCTTAGGATTGCATGCTCATTAAGAGGCTGGTTAGAAAGAAAAGCCGCCATATTGGACTTAAAATTAATCATAATTCTCATATGTTATAGTCAATTCAGGGCACTCGGTGGACTTCATCGTAATTTTCAATTAAATATCAGTTTTTTCATATCACATTACTTCATTTTCATTTTCATTTCATTCTGTAGTCATGCATACCAAATTAACAACATACGGTAACTTGAATATATGCATGTGCAATTTTGGTGTGAAAATTCACTAAAATTAATATAGCGTCAAACTAATAATTTGAATACTATGCTATTCATGCTGTCTGCTGCACGAATAGGAATCCATTATGGAATGAAGCCTTGTAGTGTTAGAGCATGTTACGCCCCTGCCGTATCAGTAACATGTTTTAAAATTATCATGTCAGAATGCCTTTTGTGCTCCACTTCTTTTAAAGAGAAGTTTCTATTTCGACGCAAGGCGTTATTTAACCACTGGCTGATGTAATCGCCGACATGAATTTTACCAATGACTTCAAAAAGTGAAGTCCTTATATTGTTAACTACTGACTGAATCACACAGGTCAAATTATGGAATCGTAGCGAGAATCTCGAAATCTTCCGACAATCAGCCTTCTTTCATTCACGAACAGCTGATGCAACAAATTCAACGTCATCAGCCTCATTAAAATTCATGGAAGGCAGAGATAGGGAAATTCAAATCCAAGAATCTATTGATAGATGCATATTTTTCTATTCATGCAATGCATTCTCTACTGCGATGAACTTGGCATAAGACAAGCGCTTCCGATTTGCTCTATGATTCGCCGTGAGCACATCTCGTGCGCACGTGTAACTGCTTAATTAAGAACCTGCGGCTTTCGAGCCTGGGCGACTGGCGCTCTGGACTCCGCATCCTTGCATTAAACTGGTCGCGGCAGCCGCTGCCACAAAATGGAGCTTACCTACGGAATAAGTTGTTAAACATGTTGTGACATCCACACCATCTCGAACTGACACTCACCTGTTGCACTTTCCTCATTTTCCTCAGCTCGCGTCATCGACGTCCTTCCGCCTTGAACGCACCCTGATGAGGCAGCTGATTTTCACCATCTGTTGGGCGAGGCATAGACGGTTAAAACCATCCATACCTTGAAGTTAGTCCTCTGTACGTGATGTTAAATGATTGCAGTCGTCTGTACTTTCGGATGCAACATTGATCACCATTCAGGCCAATTCATGAGTGTGCGCACCACACATCGGCTTCCAAAATTGAGGAAAAATCACCATCACATTGTCTTTTGAAAATTTCAGTGAACAAAAGTGTGTAAAGTGATGATGACACTGCATCATTAATTTGTCGGTGATGCTACAAAATTATGTAAGTTTTGAATTCTTGAGATTTGGTTCTTAAAAACATTGCTTGACATCAGTTTACAATGTATCAAGTTCTTGCTTTCAAATTCGATTCAAATCGAAGATATCGGTTGAATGTCAATTTGACTATTCACTCAAAATTATTGTGTGATTTCACAACTCGACGTAAGCCAACTTTCGTCTATTTGTAGAATCAAATAGCTGTGGATAAAGTTACAGTGACCATAGACAGCATGCTGTAGATATTGAGGTCTCAATAATTTTGGTTGTATTTTTACGGTTGGTGGCTACTAATGCAGTGGCGTAGGTGAGCCCTATAATACTGTTTGCTGAATCTGAATTTGCTTCTCAAATCTTTGCTCTAAATTTCGAATTGCAATCTCGTCAGAGTTCAGTAACAAATGAAGCCAGTTGTATCTCGCGTTTGTGAATAAAAATGTATACAGTATCATCCAGTCATGAAATCAAGCAAGAAAATTGTACAATGGCAAGCTTATTCACAAGAGTAACATAAATGGCTCTGTTTCCTTCTTTTCTCTCATTTCTTCAAGGAATGGTGCTTATTGTAATCGGAAGATTTTATACATGGACGCACCAGATACAGGTAACAAGGCCTACATATGTATCTATCGAAAATGGGATCAACAAAATTGGCAAACATCCATTCTCATTTCTGTCCATGACATCTCAAAAAGAAATAAGTCATCTTTCATGTGAGTTAGTCACTTTGAAGGAAGTAAAATGCACAAGAATATCGACAATCAATCATACTTCATAAACGTCCATTTCTGATTGGGACAGCATGCCATGGACTGATAGTTGAAAATGGGATAGGACAAACTGTTCAAAAATTTACCGAATGATGCAGCTGAGTTACTATACTATCGAATGTCGGATTCGATTGTCAGCAAAATGGTGCAAAACAGAACTTTCATCTTTCAAAGCAATTCTTAAGCAATTATTTCTCATTATGGTCACAAGACTTAATTTCGAGCTTAATCATCACTACCAAAGTTTGTTTTCCTTTATATCTACTTTGCAACTATTTATTGACTAACAGTCAAATTATCAGCACATGCTCGACATCACTTGAGTACTTGATAACTCATTCGACCAGTTATATCAACGTGACTGCTGAAAATCATAACAAAATTTCGTTAATATTCATATAATATTCCACATATTTCGAAAGTCCAACAAAAACAAATATATATATATTGCTATCAATATTATCAATAAATGACTGACTGCATTAGGGCTATTGTACACTGTAAATTGCTGGATACAAAAATTCCATGCGAATTGATGCCAGTAGTAGTAGGCGTATATATTTCATCAAAATGAAAATCATGATCGTCACAAAGTCACTAAAGATAGTGAGAAATAAGTGAAAAATATACAGGAATAGAAAAAGTAAGAAGAGTTTTAATCAAACACAAAACCGTTTGCCATGGCACAGAACCACGGAAAGACGGAGTGTAGACGTATGGCAGTATTACAGTGAACGAGAGATAGATGACCTATCCGTCGCAGACGAGATGGAACATGCGAATGAAGTGGATGCTCACACTTAATTTCACAATTCCCAAAAATGAAAGTCCATATTTCATAAACGCTTTTGATAGTGATGGAAAATTGTCACATTGGCAGTCAGGTCCACTAATAGTGCGATGCGCTCTACGCTGGAAACACTCAAATTAATGGAGTAGCGTCCAGAGGGAGACGTCCGTATGTTGGAGAGGCATATAAAATTACAGAGGTTATGATGGAATACACTATAACCAGATCTCTTTTTGAGAGGGAAGATTTCAAACATCTTATGACATACAATCTGCGAACAACTCTCTTCTAAACATTGTTTACTTGCATATACCATGACAGAGATTGTTCAAATATGAATCCGAGGATTCGTAAAAACGTCGCACGCTCAAAATCACCGTGCAGTAAATGGCAGTTGACAAACTTGCAACGCTGAAACACCATAACCTTACATACAATTTGAAACCAGCAATTGATGCGAGATTCTCGCATGTTTACAGAGATTTGGCATGTTCTTCATAGAAGTGGCTCGTATAAGTGGGAATAAGTGGCATAACTGGTATAAGTCGTATAAGTGGCATAAGTGGCAGTCGCATAAGTGCCTTGTAGCACATTTGGCAGAGCACAGGTCTAGTCAACCTTGGTCGTAGGTAAGAATCGTACCAGCCGCACATCCTTTGCATGACAATTTGATCCATCGTTTATTTAATTTCATTATGTTGTTAATACTAATATTGACTTCCTTTCGCATGTATTCGTATGTGTTTAGCATGTAGCGATGCGAGCAACTCCTTCTGTGATAGGCTGATTAAAAACAGCATACCAAAATGTATTTTGGTATCCACCTTTCGCATGTGCTTACTAGTAAGCAGTTTGCAGTGTAGTTACTACCTAGGGACCTGCGAATCGGCAATTTTTTATAAGTCGAATGGAATCCGGTCGTGATTCGCAAATCGAATCATTGAGAGTTCGCATGGGCCTGGTGAAATCCAGAAAAAGTGAACTTTTTGTAATTTTTTTGTATCTCCCTGGATTCTACAAAGTTATTGATCAAATAGTCAACTACAAGACATCATTTTGTAGGGCTTCGTTTGCTCTATCCGGTCCATGCATCATTTTTATATATTTTACTGTCTATATATTTTTCGTTCGCTTGAATTCTGAAAATACCCGATTTTTGCATGTCCCCGGAAATTTATCTACTTTTTAGAAGCCTGTGAAGCATATTCAACAGGCAACTGACCAAAGCTCTTTTATGCTGTACATAATGTCATTCACCCACGTTATCTGCGAGATAGCGCAGTTGTCTTGAAATTCATTATTTGGAATTTTAGAGACTAAAAACCGATGTCCCCAAAATTTTGTGTCACCTCTTCAACGCCATGTATTCGTACTTAAAGCAATGATAGAGACTCACGATTTCATTGAAACTTTTGTTACGCAAACTTCTTTGATATAGAGGAAGCATTTTAGTCATCATTCAAACATAGTTCTTCTGAGAAATAAAAAAAACATTTTTGGGAGAAAATGTAACCACAATTCGTCATCTCTTCGACGCCACTTTAGTTTGCCCTGGACTAAAAAGTTTCGAACCAATCTTTACGCCATTTCAACATGCAAGGGGTTCATTTATCCTTCATCCACCAGCATATTGTAAATTAACGCAGGAGCTATCACTTCTTCAAAAAATATAAAAAACACCACAATCTGTCACTTCTTCGACGGTTGATCCAAAACGTCTAAGAGATGACAGGTATGACTGAAATTTGCAAAAATGACTTGGTCCTTCACAAATGCAATGCCAGAAAATGCCGTTTGAGTAATTCAATTCAATTCAAATGATGATTAAAGGCCTTATATTGTCATATATTGTGACCTATTAGTCTGTACCTATAAAACTCCTCCATGGGGAAGATCAGAAGAAAATTTCGCGAGACGAGGAGTCTATCTGTCAACCATCGCGCTACTTGATTGGCTCCCATGTTTAGCAATTGATATTGAACTGTAGTACCTGCATCATACGTTTTTACTGGTTGTTCACGCGGTTGTTCTGCCGGTAATTCTGAAGAAGATAGAAACAGCGCATTATTATTGATGTCGATGCATTGCTGCATGACTGGAAATGAGATGAAGAAAAATGATAGCAGCTATATTATTGAAATTTCAGGGCCCATGCATCGCTTACATCGCATTTATGTCCACCAATCCTCACTGACATTGATAAAAGGATCATTGCATAACAACGAAGTTGTTTTGCACATCGATTTTAGCAAGAAGATGTACTCTCAAAGACAGATTTGAAATGTAGGTCTACTCATTTTGGCTTTCACCATCAACTTTAATATTCATCAAATATCAAATTTCTTATGATTCACCTATGTCTTTTGACACAGTGTCGTCCGACACGAGAAGAAAGTAGTCGACTTGAAAGTAGAAAATTGAGGATGTCTTCAATGTTAAGATATATCGTACTCCATGTTAAGTTAATACATGTAAGGCTGGATGATTGCAAAGTTCAGATTTTTACTATGATCATGGCAAAAAAGAAAAACGCATGTTAATATAGTAGATGCGTGTATACAATCATACATTAAAACAGCCCGATTGTGCGTATTTCTTTTTTTGCATTTTCTCTTCGTGAAAAAAGGCAAAAACCGAAATATACACATTCGTTGAGTTATCTGATGTACTTTTGTGCACTTGCTGTTTATTATCGTAGACTAATCTGTAGAAAGGCACGCTGCATTCATAGCCCATTAGCGGCGCACGTATTAATATGTTTTGAGACAAGCTAACCAACTTGATGCTATAGTAACGTATCGATCAATTAGATGACGCTCACATATTTGCATGCAGATTCGGCAGATCATTGTGAGGAGGGATACGAAGGACAAAGCCAGTATATTATGACTGCGTGTGCACACACTGTTGTGCTGTATGAAACTTCCCGCGAACGGCTGCGCAATGGATTACGCTTTGCACTATCGGACAATGAAATCTATCAGTTCTGACTCTGTATAGGCCCTTTTCGAGTTGCCAAATCGATGTGACTTTGGCAACTCGAAAAGGTGATTATTTGCAAAAATGTGTGCTTTTTACATGAACTTCGTCAAGGTCTCAGCGGAATTTTTAGTCGGTCAGAGCCCGCTTATCTTGGAAAAACCGGCAATTCTAAGTTTGTAAACAAATTAGGAAATTGCACTCGCATGTAAGTTGTGATTAAGTTTCAACCAATATATTTAGTAAAAACATAATTTTAATATTCTGTTGTTTTACTGCATGTCGTTGCATCGATACTGTTTGAAATAACGCAATGCACGTGCTGGCTGAAGAATATTTCATATTTCAGAGTAAAAACTCTAGTATTGTCTTAACATTCTATCTCTAGTTTAGTTATTTTCATACAACCATGTTCAATTATCGGTTGGCTGGTTCATGAATACTTTAAATCCTGCATTGGGTCTTTCTCAATTACCAGTTGCAACCAAATTCTTCTCATAAATCGTTTAGAGCAAAAGCCTATCTAACCAACCAAAATAATTAATTTTGAGATTCAATTCTACATAACTTTCTCGAGTTTTCTCGCTTCTAGCAGAAGGAATTCTTGTTTAAATTCAGAAGGGTTTCATGTTTAACCTCTTTTATTTGTCTATCAAATGAAATACTTTAAACAAGAATTCCTTCTGCTAGAAGCGAGAAAACTCGAGAAAGTTATGTAGAATTGGACTGGACACCCTATATGTGACATGCCGGGCGAACACCCAGTCTACTATTAATTCTGCGCTCATTGCGATCGGTCTGATCGCGAAATGGAAATCAAAATGCAATCAGACATAATTTTCTGTTCATAATGCAAGTATTTTCGTATCTCCAGTTCCTCATAAAAAGAACCGATAATTTCTGTTTTTCTCAAAATTCATAGATGTATTTTGAGTAAAGTTATGATGCGTGCGCTATCAAAGGCTAGCGTGTAAGTTGTAGCGATGCAAATGGAAAATTTTGAAATTTATTTTTTGGTGATTGACGTTTTTTCTTTGTTTTGGAGACTTGTTATAGTTGTTTGAAATAAGTCCTATGTAATATTCAAAGTCCGAAAACTTCTCTATCATCCCTGTATGTTAACTTTTGGTACCAACTGCACCTTTTCCATGTCTATTTCAGATATTTCCAAATGAATTTCAGACATAAGATGGATTTCAGATTTCTCTAGCTGAATTTCAGATATCTGTCACAAGCTCAACTTTGAAAAAAAGTTTTTAATTCAACTGGAGATCTCCAATTCATATGGATCATATCTGAAATTCATTTTGGCAGATCTGAAATCGATTTAGAACTATCTGAACCATCTGAACTAGAAATGGAGGATGTGTATCCTCAACGAAGATATCGGACAATGCGCCAGAAGTTTGAAGATATCATAGATATTCTTTTGCTCATCACAGATATCTTTAGTTTCCAAATATCTCACGAGTTTGCAGTCTTTATATCTTCCAATATGGTCGCTCATGAATGCTGCGTGGACTGTGTGCTTTACTTCATCACATATTCATCGATCAACACATGGAGAATTTGCATCACTATGATCAACGCTGCACAACAAAGCTTAACTTTCAAGCTAACAATTAGCAAGCTCCAAAATGAAGTACATTATTTTTGCTCCAGATCTTTCACATTGCATGAAATTATACCCCTATTGTAAAGCAAGGTTCATGTTATCCCAAACGGTGTCTGTGTGATAATTAAAAATGCTAACAAATTAGGACAAGCCTTTGGTGGCAAAGGAATGTTAAAAAAATCCGCGGACGGAACTCGTATTGCTGCGGTCGCTTTAATCGAAGCAATGATGAAATCAGGAGTTTCAAACCCAATTTATTGGAACGTAGCTGCCTCGGCAGTGGAAGCGCTCAAATTATAGGGCCTATCACAAAAAAATCAAAACTTTCAAAATTTTCCATAATTTTCCAATATTTTCCATAATTTTCCGGAAAATTTTCATCACTAGTAAGTTGTAATGTAAATTACTTATGAGTCGCAAATTCGAGCGCTAGTAGCAGAACGACATGTTGTATTGAATTGTGCGCAGTATCAGATTGATTAAATTTAGTACAGTAAAAGAAATGCAAATAACGCAGAGTAAGACATAGTTTTCTACATATTGAAAACACAACATAGCTTACAGTAGGGATATATATATATATATGTAATGACGCTTTGAAAAGGGTTGATTTTAAGTCATTTTAATATCTGAAAAGTATGTACAAATGTTAGAGACACATATTATTTATAAATTTGTCACAAATGCTCACTGGTGCCTCTTTTTAGCAGCATTCACATAAAACTACATGGAACAACTGAATTCAAATTCATAGCACAGCAACATATAGTTAATAAAATAAAACCACAATGAAAGTTAATAAGTTTATTTCCCGAGCTCTCGGTCACATACAGTGAGCATAATCATGGGAATGAAAGAACTACATGAGATGACAGAATAAGAAGGGATGAAACTATTATGTAATTAGATAGATTTAGACAGGAAGGCAGAGCGACGGCCCGGATGAACCCCTGCCATGCCGTGCTGATCAACGCTTCGCAAAGCGAGTTGGGCCACATGTCCATTGATGCTAGTCATCGCTGGGAACGGATTGACAGTCTGGTTTTGATGATATCTGATAAATGAAGATTCCATCACTTTTCTAATATGCAAATCTTTAGATTTAAAAATCAATTCAGCATTCCTATAATCAAAAGAGTGATCAAAATCAACAGAATGAACGTACATAGCATTATTAGCATTATGATTCAAAAAATCTCTTTTGTGTTCACTAACACGGGTGGTCAAAGTACGACCAGTTTCACCAATATAGAATTTGTCGCAATTATTACAATTAATACGATAAACACCACTATTACAGTAGTATATAGTGTGACATCCGGCGCGACGCTTCGCTTCGCTTTGCTTCGCTTCGCTTCGCTTGCGCCGGATGTCACACTTTTGCGGTTTTTTTCAAAAAATCAAAATTTCAAAAATTTCAAAAATTTAGGTAGACTTCAAATTTCACGTGGCCGAAGGCCGAAGGACGAAAATTTAGGTAGTGACAAATTTTCCAAAAAAATCAAAAATTCAAAAAATTAGGCGGTCTCAAAATATCACGTGGACGAAAATTTAGGCGGTCTTAAAATATCACGTAATCTAAAAAATATCACGTGTTCGAAAAATATCACGTAGCCGAAGGCCGAAAATGTAGGCAGATGAAAATTTAGGTAGAACAAAAAATATCACGTAGTCCTAATATACCAGAAGATTGTATTCAAAATATTTCTTTAAAAAATGGAAACCTCAACGGGGGAAGCCTCAGAAATGGAAGGAATAAAAGTGGAAGAAACCGCAAGAATATATCCTTCGTTATCATATGAACGTAGTTCTACTTTAATGAACATTGAAAAGATAAACATCGAAAAGATGAATAAAGAAAAACATAAAGACAGAGTTAGGTATATGAAAGATAAAGAATCTCAATTATTATTAAGATTGGAGCATTATAAAAAATTAAGAAAGAGATGGTCTAAAGTTAAGAATGTAACACAAGGAATTGGCATATTCTTAACAATAAGTTTAGGTGCTTTAACAATTGTTATATCTTCAGGTGTTTTAGTAATTCCAGTAGTTGCTACAGCTTTAACAGGTACGGGTGTTTTTGCAACTTCACTTGTTACAATGTTAGATAAATCTTTAATAACTAAGAAACGAAAATCATTAAAAACTAAGCATTTACATATTAAAGAAGTCTATGACAAATTGCAGTGTTACTTTCAAAGAGTATGTGATGATAATGTTATTACGTTAGATGAGATTGAAAAATTTGATCAAATAGCTAATGAAGTAAATCAAATATCATTTCATTTAAAGACCGAAAAAGTTGATGATAAGAATAAACAGGATGGCAAAATTTCTAGTGATGGTAAAATTTCTAATGAAGAAAATGATAAGAATTTTTTAGAAGAGCTAAAAACTTTAAGCGAAAATTTAAGCAAAACTTTATTAAACGAAACATAAAACGAGAAAACTTTAAACGAAAAGATGTCAGACAAATAAGCAATAAAAAAATAATTTGTTCAGTAAAATGTTTTTCTTGTATTCCAATGTTACCACAAAATTCAAATATTATATTTTAAAAATGGATAAAATTAAAGCTGATAATCAAAAAAGAATTAAACAATTAGACGAGTTAATAAAACAAAAAAATATTATGAAAGAAAATCATCTTCAGCATAGAATGATAAAAGCTGGTATTCAATCTGATATGTTTGAAAAAATGCAGCAAACCGAGCAAGTAAAAACTGATTTTGAAAAAACTATGGAACCATTTAAAACTCTTGAAAAAGAAAGTACAAATAATGATAAACAAATTAATATAACAGATCCAGAACACAAAACTATATTAGATGACTATGGATTACTAGAATCAAACATTAATAAGAAATTACCAAAATCTATGCCATTTGAACATTCTATCTCATTTATAGATGGAAAAACAATACCTAGATTTTATCTCGGACAAAAAGAAATATTTCCACAACCTTTTCGAGGTTTAATTTTTTCACCAGATAAATATGCTTTTAATTTAGATAGAAATTTTGATGTTGATCTTTTAAGAGGAGCAGATTTAAATAATTATGCTGTAGAAGATCTCATAAAATATAAAACTATGTTAGATAGAGTTGGTGCAGTAAAATCTCTAAGACGTTATAAACAATTAGAAAATTTATTATCAACGGGAGTTAAAGTAGGAAAAGGTTTTAAAACAGAAACAACTGTATTTTTACCAGATGATCCACAAGAATTACTAAATAGATTAAATATTTCAATATCTGCAATAAAAGAAGGCACAATTCTAGCTTCAATGAAATTCATGCTATATTGAAAAGACTGTTAGAAAAGAAGATTCTAAATGAAGAGGATTATAAAAGTATAACGGGACATCGGAGATGTCTTCCAGGGCTTCGCCCGTAGCTGAAATATGTTGTTGTTTTTAATTTTTATAAAAAAAAATTTGATAAAAGATATTTATTCAAAATTTTAACTAAAAAATGTGTTCAGCAGATTTAGACAAAATTAATAATCATTTAGAAAATTTGACAGAGATTTTTGGTTCATCAAAATTTAGTACGACGTTAAAAATGATAACAACTACTTCATCACACACTTGTAATTTAGAACCCATTCTACATTTGGAACAAAATAAAAATTATCAAATTGCATTGACTAGTTTCTCCACATTTAACACTATTGAAAACCTTATCAAAGATCTGAATGATCAATTTAGATATTCTACTGATAAAGGCAAAACATGGAAAATACTAACTTTTCTTCCTGGTTCTTACGAAGTTGAATCAATATCAAATGAAATTAAGAGACATTTAGGTATACCATTTAAAGATAAGAAACAATTACATTTTGCAGTTGAACCGGCAGTTAATAAATTTTCTCTTACTTTAGACGAAAATCATCAAGTTGATTTTAATCATGATAGATCATTGTCAAACCTATTAGGATTTAATAAACAAACTTATAGTCAAGGTTATCATTTAGGTGAGAAGATTCCAAAAATAACTGAAATAAATTCAATTGTTGTACATTGTGACATTATTGAAGGAGGATATATAAATGGTAAATTATCAAATTTAATATTCAGTTTTCCAGCTTTTACTGTACCCATTGGTTATAGACTAAATGTAATTCCACAAACATTAATATATTTTCCTATTACAAGAAAAACCATTAACAACATTAACATTAGAATCACTGATGAGAAAGGACAAGAAATAAATTTTGGAGGTGAAGAGATTATGATAGATCTTTTGGTTCGGGGGGTATAAACACCCACGCGAAGCTAGAGAAGTTTAATTTTCTTCTTCTTCTTCTTATTATTATTATTATTCTTTAAAAACAAAAAATAAAAATAAAATAAAAATAAAATTTTTTATTAAAAAATGAGTGAAGTGCCCCCATTAAATAAAAAAAAACTCAAATTTAATCATCATCAAAATTTATCTAATATAGTTTTGTCAGTTATTTGTGGAAGATCAGGATGTGGAAAAACGTATCTATTATTTAAAATTTTAACGACTCCAAATTTTTTGGATTATAACAATCTTATAATTTATAAAACAACAACAGCAGAAGAACCCGTCTATCAATTTTTAAAATATGGATTTGAAAATAATCTTAAAAAAACAGCAATTGCTTCATTATTCAAAGAATATGAAAATTCTGAATATGAAGAAGAAATAAGTTCGTGGTGTGAAGAAGCAGCAAAAAATAATCAGTTAGTAGAATCCAATAAAAATAAGCATATAAAGATACAATTAATAGATGATAGTGGTAATATGCAAGATCCTAGTAAACTAGATAAAACAATGAAACATTGTGTAATTTTTGATGATTGTGTTAATGATAGAAATCAGTCAATTCAGAGAAATTATTTCACAAGAGGTAGACATAATAACTGTAGTGTTTTTTATTTAACACAAAGTATGTATTGATTAGACGGAAGTGTTATTAGAAAGAATGCAAATATATTTATACTATTTGAAATAAATGCAAGAAACTTAAGTGCTTTGTTAAGAGATTTATGTGTGAGAAATAAAGATGAATTTAAACAATCGTGTAACAATGCTTGGTCAAAAGATTATGGCTTCATTACAATTAATATTGATAAAAAAATTCATGATAGAGTTATAGAAGATGTGTTCTCTGACTAAGCTTCGCCCCGACTGAAAGTCGATAGAAAATAATTTTGGGGAGTGATCGAACGGAGTGACCGAATAATTTTTTCTTATAAATTTTTTGTTAATAAAAATAAAAGAAAATATGTTGGATGCTTACAAGATAGAACATGTACCAGTTTTAAGAGATTATCGTCATCCTACAAATCCTGTAAATTCGAAGAAAGAAGTTAGATTTTATTATCATCATAAATACGTAGCGCTCGTTACAGATTATAAAACAAAACATGGTATTAAACCGTGTGTTAAAACAAAAGACTTTCCACTTTGTTTAAGAAGTTTCCGAGTATTTTTGGCGTATAATAATTTATGGTGGTTGGTTAAGAAAGAACATTTATCAACACATGAATTAGAAACATTACATCAATTACATATTCCTGTGTATATGTAAAAACGGAACCGAGGTTCTATGTAAAAATTCATTTTTTCTTTTAAAAAATATGAATCGTGAAATGTCTCTCGGACAAACGTCTAGGATTGATGAATTAATCAAGAAACAAACTGCTGAGTCTGATGCACAAATTAAACATAGCAAACGTAGTAAACGTATTAAAAAACAGAAACGTACTAGGCGTAGTATTAGACGTAATATTAAAAAACAGAAAAGTGGAACAAAAGAAATATTAGAAACTCCTATTACTGATATCTTTTTTGTGAGAAGTTTAAAATTCCTACGAATGTGTGTAAATTAAATTATGAAATTGGAGACATAACACATGAAAATTATAAAGAAAAAGAAAATGAATGGAGACCATATTTAGTTAACGATATTCTTTCTTTAGCTTTTTGTATCTACAAATATAATAATGTTATGCAAGATTTAGTTGGTGAAGATATAACTACTAATTTGACATCCTCTGCTTTAACATTTAACGGTTGGATGAAAAGCGTACAAAATGACAATATAAATATTCATTCTCATATAGATTTATGGGCTAGAAATTATATTAGAAAATCTGTTAAAGGTGGAAGAGTTTCAGCAAATATAAGAAAATACATATCGCCATTTTGTAGCATCTTGTTACCAATATTAAAACAGTATTTACCTGGTCGCTACGCTGGGGGGGGGGGGCTTTGTCCCCTGGTCGCTACGCTGGGGGGACTTTGTCCCTTGGAAGTAATTTAATAGATTTAATGAAACAGTATCGAGATTTAGGAGATAAAACTGAAATTTGTAAGAAAATTTCAAATCAACTGCTTGAACAAAAAAATGAATTTCTAATGGCTTTTGATGCAACATCTTTATATCCATCAGCTATGTATGATGAAAATTCAGAATATCCTAAAGCTGAATCAGCTAGAAAATTTCGTCAAGAAGAAGAACGAGAAATAGTATATAAATTTAATACTCAAACATTTAGACCTAAAACTGGAATATTTACAGTTGTGTTTCAATATCCCAATGATATGTTTTTTCAACCAGTTCCTATAAAAGATAAAGTTAAAAATCAAAATAATAATTCTCATGTAAAAGTAATCAGGTTTAGAAATGGTATATGTTATGATGTATTAACTTCTGTAGACATACAAGAAATTGTTAGATGTGGGGGAAAAATCTTACATATTACTGATGGTATAATTTATGAAAAAATTATCAAGTTTCACCATTTCGAAATTATATTGAAAAACTTTTTAACTTGAGAAAAAGATATAAAACAGATGGAAATACTGTTGGTGATGAGTTAATTAAATTATTGATGAATTCATTATATGGCAAAACTGTGCAAAAAGATATGACCACTAAATATCATTTATGGAATGAGAATACATTGAGAAAAAAATTTCACTCAAGAAGTAAAAGATTATGAAAAATTAAATGATGAACAATATATAGCGAAAGTAGAAATGGAAGATGATGAATTTCTTAAAACTAATATTGTAAAAGATGGGAAGACGTCATTCATGCCATCACACTTAGGTTCTTTCATTCTTTCTCACTCTAGAAGAATCATGAATAATTTTATTTTAAAAATTAATGGTTTCAACGAAAAATACATTCATTATACAGATTCAGTAACAGCTGACACGCCTGTAATATTGAGAAAGAATAATTTATCATTTATTTCTAGAATTGATAGTATTGTAAACAACTATAAAATTAATCCGTTTGAAATTAATGGTGATATGAAAGAAATTTCATTTGTTGATAATTTAGAAATTTATACTCATAATGGATGGAGTAAAGTAAAAAAAATTATTAGACATCTTACAAATAAACGTATTTATCGAATAAGAAGAAAAATGGGAATAGTAGATGTTACTGAAGATCATTCATTGTTAGATGAAACAGGTAATGAAATAAAGCCAGAAGAATTAAATATAGGAACAAATTTACTACATAATAAATTATTTTTGCACGACAATACAATCACATTGAAACAAATTGTAAGTGATATTTATGTTAATGATCCACCTAATTTAAGATGTAAGCAAGCATTTATAGAAGGGTTCTTTTTAGGAGATGGCTCTGCTGGAATCTATAATTATGAATCAGGAGTCAGATATTGTTGTGCTTTATATAACCAAGATCTTAACCTCTTAATTAAATTAAAAACATATATTAATGAAGTCTATAACAATGATTGTAAAATATATGATACGATGAGATCATCTAGGGTATACAAACTTAATTTTCAAAATCCAAAACAATATGCCACATACTTTAGTGAAAATTATTATAATCAGTTTAAAGAAAAACGTGTTCCTCGGTATGTTCTAAATGCTGAATATCTTATTAGATATTGGTTCTTTGTTGGATTTTATGCAGCAGATGGGAGCAAGAAATCTTTTTTTACAAGCAAATATGCAAATATTCGTTTTACACAGAAAAATAAAGAAACCTTTAGTGGTTTATACAATTTGGCATCATCTCTAGGTATTAATTTGGTAGTAAGCGAAAGACAAGATAAACCATTGTGTTTTACTGCGTGTCAAGTTAAAAATGATATCACCAAAGATGTCACCACTGTAAGATACTTAAATAATAAACCACAATATGTTTATGATATTGAAACAGAAGATGCCACATTTAATTGTGGTTTTCCATTAATTGTAAAAAACACTGATTCAATATACATTTCTAATGAGCTCTTCAATAAATTAGATGCTGCTGGATATGTTGGTGGGGAATTGTGTCAAGGAAAAAATGATTATGGAAATGGTGGAATTATTTTTGCAATGTTTATTGCTCCTAAAATAAAATATTGTATTACTGTAGATGAACAAGGGAGACTTAGTGAAAAGAAAACATTCAAAGGATATTCACAAGATAAAGTAAAAGTAGAAGATTTTATAAAATTATATTCGGGTAAAACATTATCGACTAAAGTTAATAAACCATGGAAAAGATCTTTAGAAACTGGAATTAGTATTCCTGATAAAAATAATAATACTGAAGAAAAAAATTTTCTGGTCAAATAAATATTCTTAAACGTCAAGCACCTGATGAAAATGAAATTATGTTACCTTATAACGGAGAAGATATTCAAGCTGAAATATTTCAAACAATCGTCAGTGAGAGTAATTTAAGTGATGATGATGATGACACGTGGGAATAATAATTTTTTTATTACATCCAAAAACTTATTACAACCAAAAATATAATTAATTGATTATAGCACTCACAGCGTTTATATGAAGGTTTTTATCTTCAAATTGTTTGTTTGTTTTGCGCCAGCTAATGTAGATTTGGCATCAGATATTATTGGTGTTGTTTTTTTCAAGGCATTTCTTTCATCATCAATTCCAGATTTTAAACATTTTAATGTATCATTATTTGTTAATCTGTTAGGTATTGCTATACTAAATGTTGTAATTGTTGAATATTTGACATAGATTGAATTTCTTGAACAAATTGAATATTTGACATAGATTGAATATTTGACATAGATTGAATATTTGACATAGATTGAATTTCTTGAATAGGCTGCATATTTGACATAGATTGAATTTCTTGAATAGGCTGCATATTTGACATAGATTGAATATTTGACATAGATTGAATATTTGACATAGATTGAATATTGACATAGATTGAATATTTGACATAGATTGAATATTTGACATAGATTGAATTTCTTGAATAGGCTGCATATTTGACATAGATTGAATTTCTTGAATAGGCTGCATATTTTGTTGAGATTGTTCTATAAGTTGGCGGCCCTGTTGTATCGATGTTGTTCGATGATATTGTTGATTGTTCAATAATTTGTTCGTCCCGTTCTTGTGATAAGGTTCTATTTAAAGAAAATATTACTGTCTGCCGTTGTTCAATTAAGTTTAATATTTTCTTATCAATTGTATAATTGATGTGCGAGTCTCCGATATATTCAAAAATTCTTCTCATATCCAAGTGTAAGAATATTTTACTTCGTGCTTGCAGATGTATGATTTCCCTTGTTAACTTCTGAATTCTTCTCCGCTTTGTCTCCAATCGAACAGATATTTCAGTAGATCCAACCATTGTGACGATAAAATTTAAACTAAGATTGTAATGCGTCACGTTTTATGAATTGTGTGTGTGTTTAAATAGTAAGTGAAAATTATGAATGGTGATCTAAGCAAAGCGGCATTGTAGGTGAATGAAGTTTGCTTGACAACATACGGGTATGACATGACGGGTATGATTAAATGTACTTGAATGACAATGGGGAAATTGCACCGCATTGTAAATCATTTCATCGACCAAAATGCGAGCCAGATCGGAAACCAAACCCAGAAAAGTTCTGGCTTTGGTTCGACAGTCGGTCTCGACTATCGATACTGCGATATTGTATTGAATGATTGCTATAACAACAGAATATTCCCTCAAAGCAGAGAATGAATTAATAGATTGCTTTTATGTTATTAACGCTATGTTATGAATGTACAACCCGTATGATCGCCTCAAACAATCATGCGGTTTGAGAAATGTGGTAACAGATGTTGCTATTGTCTTAATACAGATAAAACAAACAATATCCTCTTAATGGGAGTTCATAAAAATAAAATGGAACATTGTTAAACAAGACATTTTATTTCATTTAAAATGAGCAACATTAGAGACTTCTTAAAACAATACGGCAAACAAACAACTACAAATTTTGATCTAAAGAAAATTGCTAATCAATTGGGAATAAAGAATTTTCACATATTGATGAGAGACGAACTACAATTGATTAAAGATGTGCGTAGCACTAACTCTGCTAATAAACCGATTCCTTTGAATTTCATAACAAATCTTCATACGTCAGATCAAAAAGGTGTACATTGGTCAGCGGGACAAAGAAATAAAAATGGAGATAATTACTATTTTGACCGCCCAGAGGCTGAAAACTATTGGTTCGACTCTTATGGACTTCCACCTACAAACGAAGTTAAAAAATTACTTGGCAATGGAACTTATAATACATTTCAAATTCAAAAACCAGCAACTACTTATTGCGGTCAATTATGTCTTTATGTTTTATTTAAATTACAAAAAGGAGTACCATTTCTTGATATTATGTTAGAATTGAACAAAGGAATTTCATTCCCGAAACGTTAGTTCCAATAATAAATAATAATAATGATAATTAAAAATCAAGCGAAGCTAGCTAGCTACAGCGCCACCTAAAGGTTAAAGCTCGCTTCGTTGTAATTCATTTTGATAAAATCGGCCTCTGATATCTTCATCATCTAGATCTTTGATTTCGTAAGTGATCGGATAAGTTTGATTTATTTTACAAACTTCAAATATTTCTTTAGTCCAGTATCCGACGAAGCCATTTTCAAATTTATTCTTATACTTAAATATTCTAACTCTATCTCCAATTTTAAATTTCGGCTTAAGTTTCTGCAAATTCGGATTACTCTCATTTGAATAATTATTCTCGAATATTTTTTTTCTTATCAAATCAGGGTCGTCAGAAGCATTCTTTGGGGTTTCTTCAATACCTGAATGAATCTTATTGTTATACTCTTCTACAACTCCTGGTAATATCTTCAACCATTTCTGATTTCTTTGCTCAGTAAATTTCTTGAATAATTTATTTTTTAACGTTCGATTGAATCTTTCTATCACTACGGCCTTCCCTGCATTTTCAGTTGAATAAACAGTTTCAAATAGTGGCTGAACGTTTCGGTTATAAAATTCCGACCCTTTATCAACAAACAATTTTTTTGGCTTTCTCTTACTTTCTTTAAAGATTTCTTCAAACGCATATTTAACTGACAGACCACTTTTATTTTTTAAAGGCTTTACCCAAGCGTATCGTGTATATAAATCTATAACGGTCAATGCGTACTTAAACCCTCCTTCATTCGGCATATGAATAAGATCAGCACTCCAAATATCATCTTTATTAAATACTTTTACTTTCAATAAATATTTATGCCTTCTATATTCTTAGTGGATTTCAGACGCATAGCGTCCTAGGTCATTCGACATTTCAGACGCGTAGGTTCGAGCGTTGCTCTCAGACAGCTTTGCTGTCGTTTCATTTAAACCCTGACCGAATAATATTTTAGCTTGTAAAGCTTTCTTAACAAACATTCTTTCAATTTTTTCTCTAAATGTAGGATTTTGAATACTATCTAATTCTTGAATCATCTTCTTATCAGCTACATGCCGATAACTTAGGTCATGATTTTGATAAGCTAAATCATGTCTATAAGCGGCGGCGTCTACTCTATTTATTGGTTCTTCACCTGGTTTTGGATTATTATTCTCATCTAGTCTTATATCTAATCGAGTTCCTCGACCGGTATATGAATGACCAGGAAGATGTTTTTCTTTCGAATATTTACTCCAAATAAAGCCAGGAAAGTTTTCTAATGTTTTTTGTATATCACCTCCAGTGTGCAGCCGACCGCTGTGCAGCCGACCGGTGTGCAGCTGACCGGTGTGCTGGAAATTTGAGGTTTTATGTACTTTTAAGAGATAATCCATTAGATCTAGATTTGAAATTTTTAATTTAATTAAATTAAATTTTCGGAATTTGTAGAATTCATTTTTAAAGATAAAAAAAATTTTAAAGATAAAATAAATGTTTTACCTAATAGAACCAAAGCTTCTGAGGCTTTAGCCGATCGGACCAAAGCTTCTGAGGCTTTAGCCGATCGGACCAAAGGTCCTCAGGTTATTAACCTATCGGAGTAAAGCTCCTCTGGTTTTAGCCGATCACTTTTGTTCAGATGCTTTAGCCTATCGGACCAAAGGTTCTGAGGTTATTACCGAATCAGACTAGGACTTAGATATATTCCAGAACCATCTTTTGTTCCTTTAATTTCAATTAAATCATCAACATTGTGGAGAATATTTTTAAGAACTCGTTTTCCTTCATCAACTAAATTTAATTTACTAATAAAATTATCTACTATTCCTTCTCCCCTAGCAACTTTCTCTAACTCTCTATTATGACGTTTTTGTTCTTCTAATTCTGCCTTCTCTGATTTATTTTTATTTACTCCTTGGACAATACCAGCTGTCCCACCTGCAACACTTCCTGCTGCTGCTATACCTCCTATTATTAGTGGAATTAATGGGAGAATCTCGCCATTCTTTTCTTCTTGTAATTGAATATTCACTATCATTGCTTTACTTATGTAATATTTCTTTTTGTCAATCGTAATAGCCTTAGGTGCATTTTTGTCAACAATGTTACGTAATTTTAATTCAACAGTTTTATTATTATTACTTTCCGTTTCCGACATTTTTAATAAAAAAAATTTAAGTTAGGAAAAATTTTAATTAACCAATAGAACTTTGTTCAGAGGCTTCAGCCGATCGGACCAAAGGTTCTCAGGTTACTAACCTATCGGAGCGAAGCTCCTCTGGCTTTAGCCGATCGGACCAAAGGTCCTAAGGTTACTAACCGATCGGAGCGAAGCTCTTCCGGCTTTAGCCTATCCTAGCCATCTTTCCATTAAGAATTTCAATAGAATATTTTACATCTTCTAGCAATAAACCATAAGCCATCAATGAAGTTGTGGAATCTTTTTTTCAATATTAATTGTTACATCACAACCATTTTTAATAATATCTTCTGATTGTGCACTTAAATCGAAACAGAAAATTGGATATAAATGTCTCCAATCTCCAGGAGTTAATTGTGGTTCAACACCACATTCTATACAAAGATTTCTATAAGAATCATATCCTTCCATAAATTGATTATTGGTATCATTGAATCTTAATGGATCAATTGGATATCGAGTTTGATTTAATGAAACTTGTAAGCTTCGAATTGTATTAATATGAAAAAGATTATTGTTCTTATCAAAACTTGGAGAATTATTTCTTTGAAATGTTAGTAATAAATATCTTGGAGTATTTGAAGTTCTAGTAAAATGCCAGTTAAATCTTTGCTCTGAAAAAGTTACTGAACTAGCAGTACGCTTTAGAAAATTTACTGGAATTGGTTTGTTAGTATTTAATCTTTTTGCAATAGCTAATTCGACCTCTAAACTAGGAGTAATATGCTTAATCCACAATTCAAGTCTATCAATTTTTAAATATGCTTTTTTTCCAGTCTTACCAAAAAAGATTAATTCATTATTTGCTGTACGATGAATTATTAATTTAAATTTTAATTGATATGATATTTTATCATAATCTAAATATCCGAATAATGGAGACAATGACCAATTAACTGTCTGTTTACTTTTCTTGTTAAATTCACGTCTTTCTTTATATGCAGTATTGTTTGTTTTATTTAAATGTTTTGCAATATTTTCTACATCTTTCGCAATTCCTGCTGCATCTGTTCCAGCGTGAGATAAATCATCAACAATTATCCCATCATTAGCATCAGGAAACCAACCTTCGATTTCATGCTTTTTATTATTTTCACCAATTGTTATAAATCTAAGCATTGTATCAATTACACCTGGAGAATCACTTATTGTTTCTATATTTTGAGTTGCAACATCTAAACGCATTTGTGTAAATAATCTTGGAAAAAAATTATTCTCTGGTGCAATATTATCGGTTTCTGGTAATGGTGTTGTAAAATTAGCATCACTATATAAAGAATATTCACAGTGTAAAAATGAATCAGGTAAATATAAATAACTCTGCTGATTATCAACTTCAAAAATTAAATCACCTCCAGTATTTACTCTACTAGAAGATCCGGGATTCATAGCAATTCTTATATAGTCATTCTTTTTTTGATTGTAACTGACGAACGGAGGATCGTCTAATCTAAATTTATTTTCGATAAGCGAAGACATTTTTATAAAAATTAATTTGACTTTTTTGTTTTTTCTCACACATAGAAAAAATTTTACTAAAATATAATTTTAGAATTTTGCTAGACCAGCTCCGCTACAGCTTTTCTGGATAGACCGAAGGTTGCTGCTGACGCCTTTGCCTCTTATTTCTTCAATTGAACGTTCTAGGGCTACGCCTGTTTTCTTCGCCTGTTTACTATCAGACGGAGCTCCGCTCCTCAAGGTTTCACCCCCCACAGCTATGTTAGCAATTTTGTTTTTTGTTTCCTCTGAAAGTTTTTTTAATTTTTTTAGCTCTTCAGAATCATTCTTAAGTTTACGAATAGCTTCTAGTTGTTTTAATTCGTTTTGAGACTTAAAAGCATTTGATATTGAACTAGCTGTACTACCTATAGCAGCTGCTCCTTTAGCAGCAGATGTAATCAAATCTTTATAATTTTTAATTAAGTTAACGATACTTCCTATGCCAGAAAAGATGCCAGCCCCTTCTTTTTGAATTGTTTCTACACTGTCATAATGGTAAACAGATTTCATGGATGGTTCATGAGCAATTTTTTGATTTGAAGCAAAATGTTTAAGATTGTGTTTATAAATTATAGGCATTTTTTAAGATTAAATTTGACTTTTGGGAAAAATATTTACGATTGGTTAGTAACCTGAGGACCTTTGCTCCGATTAAGATTTACGTGCGTCATCGGCTAAAGCCTCTGGACAAAGTCCGATCAAGATTTACGTGTGTGAATGTCCAACAACTTCGTGATAACTTTATTAATTTTCCGTTGCACTTTATCTATTGCGTCAAGTAGCGTGTGATATACTTTAATTTCTTTTCTATTAACTTGCATTTTCTCCTGATTCATCTTCAACGCCGTTTTAAGAGCATTTAACTTAATTTTAAGACAATCTAATTGTCTTTTAACAGAATCTAACTGTTCTTTATTTTCTTTAGAGTTTTCTTGTAAATTTTTCTTTAATTCATTTTCTAAATTGATTTTAAGAGTTTTCATTTTATCAACTTTTTGATTAAGTGAGTTTACTTCATTTATTATTCTATTCATCTTTTTCATTTGTTGAGTAATTTTAGAACTTAATTCATCAACACTTTTTTGGAATGTAGTTTGTAACTGCTTTAAATTTTTTTAAATTCTTTCAGGAAGTTTTTCTATTTCATCTTCTAATTGTTCTTTTAACATTTTTATCTGATGTTTATTTTTAATGACTGCAGATTTTAAATTTATAGAAAGTAATATTTAAAATTTTTGATTGTTCTGAAATCTTTTTAAAAAGTTTTGCTATATCTGCTTCTAGCTCTCTATCCTTTTTATCAAGTTTTAACAATTTTTCGTTTAATGATTTTTCATTAAGTTTTAGCAACCTTAATTCATTCATCAGTGGAACCAAAACATCGTTTATGTATTTTTCTCTTCAGTCATTGATTTGTGTATCAACATATTGTTTATTTGTTAACTCTGTATTTTGTTGCGGAAGAATAGAAAGTGCAATGGACCAGATAAAACGTCTCCAGTTTTCATGATATAATTTTCTATTTCTATTTCTGATTCACGATCATTCGGGATATATGCACCTCCACCAACGTTTGGTAACATCATTTTTTTAACAATAAAAGATATATATGTCATGGAAAAAAAATTGCTTTCTTATGAAAAGAAAAAATAATTTTTTCACGGATCAACAAAGTCAATGAATGGACATCAGATCACTCAGATTCCTTCCATTTCTGAGGCTTCCCCCGTTGAGGTTTCCATTTTTTAAAGAAATATTTTGAATACAATCTTCTGGTATATTAGGACTACGTGATATTTTTTGGTCTACCTAAATTTTCATCTGCCTACATTTTCGGCCTTCGGCTACGTGATATTTTTCGACCACGTGATATTTTTTAGATTACGTGATATTTTAAGACCGCCTAAATTTTCGTCCACGTGATATTTTGAGACCGCCTAAATTTTCGATTACGTGATATTTTGAGACCGCCTAAATTTTTGAATTTTTGATTTTTTTTGAAAATTTTTCACTACCTAAATTTTCGTCCTTCGGCCTTCGGCTACGTGAAATTTGAAGTCTACCTAAATTTTCGAAATTTTTGAAATTTTGATTTTTTGAAAAAAACCGCAAAAGTGTGACATCCGGCGCAAGCAAAGCGAAGCGTCGCGCCGGATGCCACACTATATACTACTTACAGTTGTTTGTAGGCGCATTGGAGGTGAGGACTGATTTCAATATATTGGGATAGGAAAAACTAACATTGCAATTTAAATTGGAACGAAGGGAGACTTGAGTACGGGTATTTAGAGAAGGAACAGAAGGGACCGAAATAAATGAAGAATGGGAAGTATCATCAGAACGTTGATTAGGCTTGTGGAAAGAAGATTTGGCCTTGCGAAAAGCTTTAAGAATGACATGCTGAGGATAACCTAATCTGGTCAGAGAATCGAAAATTAAATTAATTTCATTATCCAGAAATTCATCACTACAAATGCGAAGAGCTCTAAGAAACAAACCACAGGCTACGCCTATCTTGATGTGAACAGGATGGGAAGAGAAGAAGTGAAGATAAGAGTTGGCATGAGTAGGCTTGCGATAGACCTTATACTTCAGGCTGGAATCTGAACGCATCACAAGGACGTCAAGAAAAGGTATGACACCGTTCAATTCCAACTCAAAACTAAAGTTAAGAGTTGGATAGCGTGAATTGATGAAGCACACGAACTCATCGACTTTGAAGCTGGAGTCGACAACAGCAAGAATATCGTCAACATATCTAACATAGAAAGAAGGTAGAGGAGCTGAAAAAATGGGCATGAGCTCTGACTCAACATGCTCTAAAAATAGATTAGCTAAGACAGGAGACAACGGATTACCCATTGAAAATCCAAAGATTTGCTGGTAATAAGTACCATTACATGTAAAGAAGCTGTTACTAGCCGCTAGATTGATCAGGTCAATAAGGCAAGCCACTGAGATTGGTAAAGACGAAGTGTTGATGCTGTGCAACTGACGAGACAAAAACTCGAGGGTAGGAGCAAGAGGAATATTCGTGAAGAGCGAAACAGCATCAAAAGAGATGAATCGATCAGAAGGAGACCAGCAAACTAAGTCGTGACAAAGGATCACCACTATGTTTCAAGTGCGAAGGAGAAAAAGAACCTAGGAATGGAGAAAGGAGTGAAGCCAGTTTCCTGGACAGGCGGTAGGAAGGAGAATTGACAGTAGAGATGATAGGGCGTATTCCCATGATTATGCTCACTGTATGTGACCGAAAGGTCGGGAAATAAACTCATTAACTTTCATTGTGGTTTTATTTTATTATCTGCATCGGGTGTTAGTACCTTTGAACAACAATTCAACATATAGTAGTAGTAATCCCATCCCAGACGCAAGCGCAGTGCGGTGCAGCGATGTGTCATCGCCGTGACCTCGTGTGACCTTAGGTTACCGTCCTGCGTCATGAAATACGTGATGTTACTACTGCTGGTTTTATAAGTAGTGCTAAAAACGGGAAAATGTGAAGGCGTGATGTATTACTATGTGTTGGACTACAAGCAGAGGGAGGAGTGACCTTGACATGACCTCTCCGGGAGAGAGGGTGAGACTACAAGCAGAGAAGGGATTTTGTCCAGGATGGAGATGTGTTCTGTGTCATATTGTGTAGAAGTGGATGTCTTTTGTCCACCGCCACCACTGGTCTGTGACAAAGATGTGATGGGACTACAAGCACAGGCCAGAGGAGTGACCTTAGATTGACCTTGACCTGATCTTAGCGGGAGAGAGGTATGAGCCGGGTATGTGTTAAGACTACAAGCAGAGAAGGGATTTTGTCCAGGATGGAGCATGTTTTGTGTGGTGTCGTGCAGAAGTGGATGTCCTTTGTTCACCGTTACTAGTGGTCTGTAGTGATGAAAATTTTTTGAATCAAAATTTTCCATGGAAAATTTTGGAAAAAATCGGAGAATTTTGGAAAATTTTGAAAATTCTTATTTTTTGTGATAGGCCATGCTTTGACCGCTTCCACAGCCGAGGCAGCTACACACCAATAGAATGGGTCTATAAAACTGGTGAGTTTGATCATTATTTTGAATGAAACGATTTTGAAAAATGAAGAAATTTGAATTTTTGTGATATAATGTTTGCGTTTTCTATCACAGCCGAGGCATAGACACATCAATAGAATTGTTCTAAAACTTTTGATTTCATCATATCACTTCGATTAAAACAACCGTATCAATACGAATCCTGTCTGCGGATTTTTGACCATTCCTTTTGCCAGCAGTTGCTTGTGGCAATTTGTTTCCACTTTTAGTACAGACATCTTTTGGGACAACGTGAATTTTTTCCTTTACATAGGGGTATAATTTCAAGCATTGTGAAAGATCTGGAGCAAAAATAATGCACTTTATTTGGAAGTTTGTTTATGGCTTGAAAGTTAAGCTTTATTATTAAGCAGCCTTGATTGCATTTGCAATGATACAAATTCTCCATGTGTTGATGAACATGTGAAGCACAAGCACTCAGTCCAACACAGCATTATACATGTGCGACCATATATTGGAAGATATATAAAGACTGTAAACTCGTGAGATATTTCGAAACTAAAGATATCTGTGATGATTAGAAGAATATCTATATGATAGCTTCTAACTTCTGGCGTATTGTCCGATATCTTCGTGGAGGACAAATACACATTCCATTTCCAGCTGGTTCAGATGGTTGAGATAGTTCCCAATCAATTTCACATCTACGTAAATGAATTTCAGACTTTTCCAGATGAATTGGAGATTCTCCAGTTGACTCTAAGATCCTTTCAAAGTTGAGTTTCCGACAGATATCTGAAATTCAATTATAGAAATCTGAAATCTATTTAATGTCTGATATTCAGTTGGAAAGATCTGAAATAGACATGGAGGGCGCAGTTGGTTCCAAAAGTTAACATGCAGGGATGATAGAGAAGTTTTCGGTCTTTGAATATTACATAGTCTTTTCAAACGACTGCAACAAGTCTCCAAAACAAAGGCAAAAACGTGAATCACCGAAAAAAATTCAAAATTTTCCATCTGAAAATTTTCCGGAAAATTTTGAAAAAAATGGAAAATTTTCCATTTGCATCACTACTGGTCTGTTACCAAGATGTGATGGGACTACAAGCAGAGGCCAGAGGAGTAACCTTAAATTGACCTTTTACCTGATATTAGCGGGAGAGAGGTATGAGCCGGGTATGTGTTAAGACTACAAGCAGAGAAAGGATTTTGTCCAGGATAGAGCATGTTTTGTGTGTTGTCGTACAGAAATGGATGTCTTTTGTCCACCGTTACCACTGATCGGTGGATAAAGATGTGATGGGACACTATGGCATTAGGTGCATTGGGTGAGCAGAGAAAGGGTCATTCACCTCTCTCTCTCATCAAATGACTCCAAAAACCGGGTTTCCGTAGGAAACCGAGGCAGATTTTTTGATTGCCGCACTCACCTAAGGTGTCAGAGTGAGTGGAGAGCCAGGAGATGGCCTGGAGATCAGACATCGTAGTAGGCCTAAACTTTAAAGGCATGGTTCTCTACTTGTAGGAATTGGATGGACTTCGTTCAACGTTTGTTTGAGAGGTCATGATTCGTGTCAAGTCATAGACTACTTATAAAATTTCTTAAGTAGTGCAAAACTGCCGAAAAAATTAAATTCGTTATTTTTGGAGGTTCTCCAGGGTTTTCGACCCTGCTGAAGTCAATGAAGGCATTTGTAACTGTGTATGAGAGTTTTGATTGGACGAGCGAGGATTCCTAGCTCAGGAAACATCCAGTATAAAGAAGAGAGTTGACTTTCATGGTCACATTTGCCTTTAGCAAGTGTCAGTGACTCTGCTATCAGGCCAATTCCAAACCACTCAAAAGGTGCATGGCAAGGAGAACTTCGGTCTAATAATGTCCTGTCGATGGGCGATCTTTCAAGACGGCGGTGAGACCCGCAGTGAGGAGTGCAGCATGGGGTTGAAACTTCCTTAATCCGACTTTCCAACGGTCGTTGCGGTTTCTATTCCTCTACGTAGCGCTTTGAACGTCATGGCGACACTTAGCTATCTGTCATAGATTTCCTAATAAATTCTCCATTGCACTGAGCGAGTCCTAGCTCAAACATCTGACTTGTTATCGAGTCAAGGTATGACGTGTTCCAAAAGAAGGAACTGACTAAGTCTAAGGTTTCTCAAGTCAAAGGTTTCTAATTCTCATGTCTCAATGTGACCGTCAGGGTTACCATCTGTCGAAGGTAATCTATCTCTATTGCAGTGAGTGGAGAATCCGTTCTTTTAAGTTCTGTCACACGGAGGGATGATCAAACGGTGGACCACCACATGCAACACATGCTTCTCTCTTCTGTAGCAAGCAATCTCTTATCATGAAGCGTTGTTGATAGGAATCTCTTTGCCATCCACACTTCAACAGGTTAGGAATAGTTTATAAAATCAAATAAAGAAAGGATGGAGAAAACTAACAGGCATGGTAGAGTCAACATGAAAGACTCATTCAGTGTATAGAATAAAAGTTCAGTATTGAAAAGTAAAAATTAGTTATGTAGTACAAGAACATCCTGTGACAGATGATGTCTGTGAAACGCAACGTTGACTTTCATAAATTCTAAATGTATAGTTATCCGTTTAAATAATGTTTGGTAGAGCAGAAAGGTTAAAGTGTTGTCATCAGTTTAAATGATTTTTGTAAGAGTGGAGACTTAAAACTGTAGTGAGAGTGTTGTCATCAGTCTAAATGATTTTTTATGAGAGTAGATGTCAAGTGAAATGATTTTTATGAAGGTCTAAACGCAAACGTTTAAATAAGTTTTGTAAGAAGTTAAAAACATTGACATGATTGTGTGAAAGTAGAGACTTAGCGATCAGTAAAACGTTGAAAAAGTTTTATGAAATTTTTGTGCAGTTAGAGTATGATCAAAATGTTTCTACAGTCCCTTGTCAATGTTGGTAAGAAAAAGCTGTACATCCATTTGGACAGCACTAGAAAGTTTTAGAAGGTTTTACTGCACTGTGTAGATTGTTTCACAGTGTTAAAAGGTCTTATAGTAAGTACTACAGTGTTGAATGTTTTATAAAACCAGGTAAAGTCTTGTCACAAACGTTGAGTGTGTGAGGGCTAGTTCCATGACATTTAATCACGTTGGTCACACCACACATCACAAGTCATAAAGTTTATCTGAAGGATAGGGTTATCTACGACTGGATTTAGGGATTTAGGGTTTTATATTTGTAACACAAGTTAATGTTAACCGTGAAACATGAAGTCTATGACGTTGGTCACAATGTACACATGCATTATTAAATTTTGCTAGTCATCGAAATGAAAACCCAAGTCGTGAATTTATTGCATTGAACATTAAACGTGTGAGATGGATAAGATTCATTGTTGATGCATGCAGTTAGCCCTTGTTTCATAACAGCAGAGTTTCAATCGTTTACAAGTTGCAGGGATGAATGTGTAATTAGAGTTAACCAAACGCTGTTTATAAAGTGATATGTTATTTGCGACTAACACTTAGTCTATCGCGTTTATCACTTGTGAATGACCAAGTGAGATTTACATGACATCGAATTAGAAAATGCAAAACAAGTGTGATATAAAAGCGTAGAGAATAAATGTTTTGTAAACGGATGTTTTTAGATGTATGGATGTGTTATACACCTTTGCTGTGAATGAAGTCAACGATGTTTTTACACTGTCAAGTACATTATTGAACACGTCAATGACATGGATACATTCCTAAAGTCCATAAGCCAAGGATAGGGTTCCCTACGATTGGATTTAGGGATTTAGGGTATATATAACGCAAGTTGATGTCAATCGTCAAACATGAAGTTTGAACAAGCTTTGTGTTGAAAGTAAGTTACATTCTTCAACCACATCATTGTCCGATGTAAATCAACTGCTTTTCATTGTAAGAAATGTATTATAGAAAAGTGACCAGAAGTTGAATTTTACAGGACTCCGTAAATTAGGTCGACATGAATCTACTATGAACACCCATTTAAGTAGCAAACATAAAAACACCATTTGACATGGCACAAATTTTCAACTGGAATTCATACAAGACAGATTCGTAAGCAATGTTTTGAAAACGTTATGCAGTCACTATCGATAGCGTATCAGTTTTACTAAATGTATTGTCTGCCTTTGTTAAATTGAATTCGTGTGTAGACTGTTTTGTAAATAAAGACAGATAGTGTTAACCGTTTTTATAGTCAGCTTCGACAGCATACAAGTATACACATAACGACATGTAACGCTTCTTAAAAGAGTCGAATGCATACGAGTTAGGAACCACTCAAAACTTGTGTGAGATAAAAATCAGCCTGCTAGATTAAGTGAGTACCTCACAAAAGTGTCGCAAATGTTTTACAGGAAACTTGAAAAGGAGACTGTGTATCGAGAACGTCTAGCTAGATGAATATGAATGATATATTCTAACTTCAACTTTCTGACGTTCAAATGAAATTCGTAAACATGAATCTCTAGACTCCGTGGTGTAAAACTACATGACGAGTGACGACAACTTTATGTTCGTAAAACTTTCATAGGTTGATGATTACAGTCGCGTTTATAGTTGATATAAAGACCTGTAGAAACGCATAAGTTTTAGATGCAGTGCAACGTTGCGACTCGTACATTGAACTAACAAATGAACAAGTCTGTTTAATTAATACACTCATCAGTAGGAAACAGCAAAGCATGTAATGTCATTGAATTATCAAGACTGAGTGACAAGTCTGTGTCAGTGGAACTATTTCATGAGTATGAAACAGCGAACATTACATTAGGACTCTCCATGAGCATTAAAGGCTAGAATCAAAGTTTGCTTTTCATGTGCTTTACAAATGAATACGTGTCTCATTTCTAAACGAATCATGCGTTGCTATATGATAATAGAATCAGCATTGAAACTCGTATCAAGTGATTTTCTGTGTGAATGCAGACGATGTGAAAATGACACACGGATTGAAACTTAACAATGCTTGCAAAATTCAACACGCTGCAATTGAAAAGCAGCTAAAACGTTAATCATAAAATCTATCAGTGAAACACATGTCATATAGCCCTCATGTACGCACAAAGAATCATAAGCGCACTCTGTCGCCTGTTTGTCGCGCTGCCCCTACAGCAGCTAGTGTTCCAAGAACACAAAGGTGAATGACAGCGCAGCCGGTTGGCGACCCTCTTTCTAATTAAATACATTATCTCCTCAGCAGATAGAATGTTTCAAGAACACAGGTGAATGATAACGCTGTCTCTCCCTCTCTCTCTGGCATCCGTCTGTCGCATGACCCCCCTATACTCATTGAATTTTCTATCTCATCTGTCCAGCGAACAAGGATGCAGGAACTTGTCGTCAACTCCCTCATCTCAGGCCCTCCCACCTAGCTGATTCCTACACAGCTCATTGCTAACGCACCAGAGATATCATCGTGGGCGACTGAAAGGATTCTCAAGTTGACAATTCGTCACTGTGTACTCTCACAGTTCCGCACGCGCAAGTAACCATTTTACTGCGACACAGGTTAGAAAGTTTGATCATGATGTTTAATGAAACACAAGTGTCATGAAATGTAAGCATTAGTGTTGTCAAATAGTTTTACCGCGACACAAGTTTGTGAAAGTGAAGTTTGATTGTCATACAAGTTTATAACATCTCAATGACATAGATACATTGCTAAAGTCAATAATCCGAGGGGTAGGGTTACCTACGGTTGTATTTAGGGATTTAGGGTTTCATATAACACAAGTTAATGTTAACTGTTTATGTATAGTACATTTTTTAACTTAACCATTTGTGAATGATCTAGCTAAAGTGCTTATGTCCATAATCTAAGGGGTACGGTTTTCTGAGGTTGGATTTAGGGATTTAGGGTTTTATGTAACACAAATTACCGATGTCTTTTTGTGTAGAATACATGCAACACATCATGCATATGTTCGCTTTGTAAAATAGTCAACGTATGAAAGTTTCTTGTTATGCAAGCTAGGAATATGCAAACATCATTCATTAGTCAGTGTTGTGCTTTAACATCCATGTTTTGTACAAGGTAGGATTCGTCGGATGTGTTATGACGAATGGTTGGATAAAATTCATTAAGCTTTGAGTAACACAAACCAAGTATTAAAACGAAAAGCAAAAGTGATAAAAAATTTGTGACATGAAAGCCTTAAGTGTATCATGTTATACATAAGGTAGTGATGATGGATAGAAATAAATGATGTAATTAATGTCATGTCTCACATGTGTTTACTTGTACGCTTGCTGTAATTATCATGGTGATAGAACTGTAAATCCCACCAGTATGACTTTTACAATGTGAAGCATCTTGGGGCTCTAGGTAGACAATGACGAAAGAGTAAATAAAACCTAAGTGAAAAACAGGGTCATACAGAGGTTTGGGATTCTACAAAGTTTGTAGTGTTGATATGAATGTGGTTCGTCAGATTGGAACCGTTAAATGATCCGCTGGTATGATTTACAATGAACAAGAAAATCAGTAAGAGGCGTGATAGGAAAAAACGTCTTCACAAATGCAGACAAGTGAAAACTCTACTAAATGACTAAATGCACGGATTTTGCCATCCATCATCAAAGTGAATTTAGTTCAATAAGTTACATGAATGTTAAAAGTCGTATGCTGACAGAGACATAAGTTTACTAAATAACACAGCACAACTCCTAAATCACTAAAACCATAGGATAGGTATCCCTGTCTTAAGATTTAGGGATTTAGCGTTTTAAAAGTGCAAGTTACATTGATAAATCACTAAGTCCATAGCATAGTCAACCCTATGATAAGACTTAGCTTTTTATATGATCCATGTTAGGAATATCTGTTCGTGTAGAATGTGACTCAATGAGTTTAGTCAGATAATGTATCACCAACTTTATTCACTTAGTTATATGATGGAGGAAGTGTGAGATAGAAGTGAAAGCGATCTCATAAAGTGTAGAACACATAGTAGTAGCATTGTAGGAATAAGTAAAGTGAAAAGTTATGTCGCATGAAATGAGTGATGCAAGATTAGCTCGTATTGAAATGAATTGGTAGTGTAACAAACAAGCTATGTGGAATTCAGCATATGTTTGAAGACAAGCGCTGTTAAAAGGTTTTGAGATGATGTGAATTTTATCACGTTATATTCATGGATGTAACAGAATGAATGTCTCAACTGGCTGAGTGTATAAGATAGAACACATAACATAGTTGTTGTATGTAAATTAGAGTATTATATTCGAGAAAAGCAAATATTGAGATTGCAAAGTTTAATGAATAGGTAGTGCAATAAACTGTTTGAATCAGTGATATAGTTAAAAGAGACAACGGTACCATTTCGAGATATAATCACACAGCATCAGGACGTTTGGTTTATTCATGTAAAAGTTAAATAGAAGCAACTTGTTGATGAAGCATGACACCATGAGTGCGATAGTAGGAATAACATGCAATGACTGGAGCATGCGTTGAAATTGATTGTATGCCAACTGTACATGAAAAGTTATTTCCAAAAGCTTGACATGGACACATTCATAGTTAAGTCGCTGCATGCCTTTCATATTGATGAGCATGTAGTAACACATGATAGAAAAATTACTGATGTCATAATTGTGGGAATCAGTTTATGTTTAAAGTCAGGTACTGCTAGTTGTTTTATGATAATATTTGATATCGAAGATTTAATGTAATGTATCACATGTCAATAGACTTAAGGTGTAGTAAAATAAATGTCTCTACAGGTTTTGAATGTATAGGATAGAACACATGAAACAGTTGTTATATGTAAATGGAAGTTAAGGTATCGCAGTTGATTTACATCTGTGAGCTTATGTAAATAAGACTTGATTATTGATAGACTTCACATTGTGTGTTATGTTGAATGAATAGTTAAATTGATATTCATCAATGGAAGGTTGATGTATCGAGAAATAGTGTTAAGTCTCTGTCTATATGTCGTAAATGTCTCCATTTTGCGCATGAAGCATTATGCTTATCAATCTGGTCAGTTGGTCTATAACTATTCTTTATATTCTTTTTGAGAGTGAGGAGTGTAATGTAGGATGCTCATTAGGAAGAATAAGTTCAGTGTATGTTGCATCATGGCTTGATAGAGTTGATAAAGTCAGAAAGGAATAGGTCTTTGTATCTTTGATAGTGTTCATAGAAGATGAATAGAATCGTAGGAAGGGAGCATTGATTGCATATTGAATGACTAAAAGCAAAGACGACTTCTCTGGTAAGCATGACATATTTGTTTAACTAAGCACACAAACATGAAATACTTGCCTGTTACCAATCAATGAATCAAACATTCTTCGAGGCATCACATCCAAGTCCATTACATATCTTCGGATATGGAATGCAGAGGGGAAAAATAAATGATGAAATGGAATGAAACGGGAGACCACCCTTGCACCACATGCAACACATCACAGTCTTCTCTCTTCTATAGCAAGCAATCTCTTGAAACTTGAAAACTGAAGTCCTCTACTACATTCAGATTGAAAGAGAGTTTAGAATGTTGTTATATGAAAACAGTGTTCACCACAGCACCAGAAAGTTTTATCTAAAAGGTTTGATGAGATGAGGCGTTTACTGCACTGTGTAGATTGTTTTTTGTATTACTTACTTTCGTCACTCTTACAGAGTCAAAAGGTTTTATATTGAATGGGGGCGGTTGCTGCACTGTGTAGAATGTTTTATAAATACAGGTAAAGTCTTGACACAAACGGCGAGTGCGTGAGAGACGTTAGGGTTAGCGATAGGTTAGGGTCAATAACACCAAGTCTATTACATTGGTCATAGACTATGTCGAATGTACATATGACATGCATTATTAAGTTTTGCTAGTCATCGAAATGAAACTCAAACATGAAGCTCTAAACTCCGTGGTGTAAGAAGCCAAATTACATGACTAGTTACAACGAAAATTCGCGTTTAAAGTTGATATAAAGTTCTGTAGAAACGTAAAAGTTTTAGATGCAGTTCAACGTTGCGATTAGAACACAACTTTGTACATTGAACTATCGAAGGATAGATGCATATGAACAAGTCTGTGCAGAGGTACATAACACTCTCGTCCATATGAACCAGCAAGGCATGTAAAGTCATTGAATTATCAAAGAATATAGGGAAATATATGAGTTACAAGACTGAGGACTTGTAACTCTGCTGACGAGAGTTGAACTATTTCGTTGGTATGAAACAGTGAACATCACGTTAGAACGTTAGGGCTGTCCATGTTGTATTGTAATGAGATGTTAGAATCAAATGTGTAATTTTGCTTTTCATGTGCGTTACAAATTGAGAGAATCAACACGTGTATCATTCAAAACTAGCGATGAAGTTAAGTGAATACACATGATGAATTCATTGTGTGATATTTCATCTTGAGGTTTCACACATTAGATGTTTCGATGTAGAAATCAAAACTCCTGTTATAACTATTGTGTTGGTTCATGCCTTGATAATGTTTAAGCAAAAAGAAGATTGATATGTTAATATAATCAGTTGCAGTTATGAAGCCTGAAATTTCTTTCTTGGTAAATCACTTCTGTACCATTCGAATTCATAAGCAAAGTCTTCGTGGTTTTCTTCTAGATTATATTATTGACTTCGAAAATGAACAAACGGAGATTGAAGTGTGCATTGCAAATATTCGAGAATTGTTTGCAATAATGATTGATCAATTTGTTGACTGTGACATCAAGGCTCGTTTAATTGCAGATGTCAATTACATTCGTTTGAATGATGCTTCGAAAGAACCTGAAAGTGCAAACTATCATTTCTCATCATTTCCACAGGAATATGTTACTTCTGACGATGCGGAAGAGCTTTTGAGCGTCATATGCAGAAGATTATATCTCGAATGGATAGCTTCAATGCGAATGGTATTAATTTACTTCTGGAAAAGATAAACCACACTCATGTCGCTATCAGCAAAGGGAGATTATACTCAGGCAGTTAGCAAGCACATGAGTATCTCTGGTTACATCCATGCTGATCTTTTCAAAATCGAGTTCAGGCAAAGCAGACTTCAAACAGCAAGAAACTATATACGTCGTGTACTCACATTGTTGATGTCATCCTATCCTAACTTTGAACTTGTACTCTCTCAATTGCATGATATGGTAGAAAACGATGGTTGCCAGAGGTCATTACAAAGAAATGACACTCCCATTCCCACTGCTGTACTGCTGTGTGAACGGTGTAATATAACATTTACTGCAAAGAAGAGTTTATACCGTCATCAAAAACGCTGTTATCTGAAACAATCTCACATATCTGAAATGAAAGGTACTTCAAAATCTCATAATTGGAGAGATGATATTATTCAAGGGGATGCTGACTACGTTGATGATAAACAGCGAGATGACAACAAAGTGTATCAACCCAAATGTTGTGACTGTGGACGAATCTTCTCATGGAGTGAGCATCTAAAACGACATCGAAACGGCAGATGTAAAGGCTTCAAACTTCGGTATAAACAAAACGTTTCTTGTCTACAGAATAATGTGAAATCCTATGCATCGGACGAAGTGGTCAAACAAGTTGATAAGGATGTGGAGCCTACTTGTAGTAATTGTAGAAAAGTGTTTAAAAGAGAATGTGACTTGCAGTATCATCGCACAGAACATACATTTGAATTTGGAGATGATGACTGCAGTAATATATTCAAATTACAAAAATCATCTTTAGGAGGTAGAATTCATGATATCATGTTGATTCCAAGAGACGTTGAAGTTGATCCAATTCAATTTTTGATCAAGGATATGAAAGCCATTCAAAAGCTAATTTTTTATCCGTTGAAAGGTTCTTTTGTCATCAAATGCTGTATGACAGCTGTGATGAATGTTTCCAGACCAGAATCACAACAGGAAGATGATACTAAATTTGGTATGTTTGCCATCTCTTCTCTCCCTGCTGATATGGTATTAAACTTCGATGAATGGTTTGAACGTCATTTAAAAGCGCTTAAAACACACTTTGAGAATTACACGATGGGAAGGAGTAACCTTGTGTTTGATAGTGTTGATAAGATCATAATCAAATTGAGTTTAATCGCGGATATGAATGGCTATGGATTTTCCCTCTTCCGAAGCAGTTGGAAAATAAAAGAGCTGTTATCAATGTGGATTGTTTCTCTTCCTGTTTCAAATATGCCTTGTTGTAAGTCTTGCATTGCAAAGACATAACCGGTTACCGAAGTCGTGTATCAAAGCACAAGCAATGGGAAAGTGAGCTTGATTTCACAGGAGTTGATACTGAGTGTGTAAGCATTACTGATGTCCCACTGATTGAAAAGAATAATAACCTGAAAATAAACATTCATGTCTATGATCAAGAGGTGTTAAGTTGTCGATACAATAATATGAATGTTCGTCCTCCTACAACTGTAAACTTACTGCTGGTGGTAAATGATGATGGAAGATATCATTACTGCGGTATTCTGTCAGTTAAAAGATTGTACTATGAACAAATGAGTCACAATAACGTCTTCACATGTGAACGCTGCAGCAAAAGTTTCAGGCTGAAGAACAAGTTTGAAGAACATCACAAATTCTGCATTAGCGGTAAATTACAAGTTGAAAGCATGCCAACAGAAGCTGAACATGTCTATAAGTCTCAGGGTCATGAACAAAGCCCACCCAAAGTGGTATATGCAGATATAGAATGTTACATCGATTCAGAGTCAAATGTGCATAATCCCATTGCCATTGCCTGCTATGATACATGGCATAAACAGCTCACAGGTAATGAAGAAATAAAATGATGGGTTGGCGAGGTGAAGGCTGCGTACTGAAGTTTTTAATTGCTCTTGAAAACATGGCCCTGCAACTACATAGAAAACCGTCCACCATGTTCTTTAAAAAGCCGTCATTGTCCTGTGAGGAAGAAGAAGCGTTTGAAAAAGCATATTCTTGCTGTCAATGCGCATTGCATATTGATGATGACAGGTGTATTAAGACTCTTTATTTCTGTCCTATTACTAATGAGTTTAGAGGGCCCATATGCAAAGACTGTAAATATTAGGTCATCTCTAAATGTGAAAGTCTTCCTGTTAATTTTCATAACTTCAAGGGATATGATGCACACATTACTCTAAAGCATGGCATTGAGAAAATGAAACATTGGAAATTGAAGGTTATAGCACAAAGTCAAGAGAAATTTATGACACTCAGATCTGAAGTTCCTGTTTCTTATGGAAAGAATGGAGATAACCATTACTCTGAAATTGTGTTTCTTGATTCTTATCAATTTATGACAAGTTCCTTGTCATCCCTGGTCAAAAACTTGGAGTCACTACCCACAACTCAATGTTTGAAGAAAGGTTATCCATCTCTGACTGATGAAACGATTAACCGCAAAGGCGTTTTTCCGTATTCATACTTTGATTCACCTAAACGATTGGATGAAGTGAAACTTCCACCAATTGACTCTTTTTATGATGATTTGTCGGGAAAAATATGTTCAGAAGAGGATTACATACATGCACAAAAAGCGTAGAAAGAATTTGATTGTCAAACCTTTGCTGACTACACGGAATCGTATTTAAAGTAGGATGCTTTCCTATTACCAGATGTTTTCGAAGCATTTCGAAGTCTTACACTCAGGGAAGACGGACTGGACCCCGTTCAATTTTATAACATTGCCGGGTTCGTCTTACATGTCATGTTTTAAAATGACGAAGGAAAAGATTGATCTTCTAGCAGATCCAGAAATGTACAATTACTTTGAGCGTGGAATTCGTGGTGGACTCACGTTTGTGAATTACCACCATCGCTCTGCAATCGAAACTGACAAAACAAAGACTCATTTATTGTATCTAGACCAGAATAACCTGTACGGCTCAGCATTGAGCAAGACTTTACCTCATTCAGAATTTAAATGGTTAACTGAGGAAGAATTTACCATGTTCCATAAAACTCAAAACATCCTTTCTATTGATGCAGTGAGTGAGTATGGATATGTGTTCGAGGTAACACTCGAGTATCTAAAAGATATTCATGATGCTGCATCGGATTTTCCTATGGCTCCTTACAGTGATGAGGTACATCCCGATCAATTTAGTCCATTTATGTATCAATTAAGTGAAAAATTGCGTAATGAAAGATGTGGTGGAGGGCGTTACATACCAAGTCGTAAATTGCTTGTCACACAATATGACAGAGAACATTATATATGTCATAATCGCGTTCTACAATTTTACTTGAAAATGGGTGTGAAACTAAAAAGTGTTCATCGCGCAATCCAATTCAAACAGAAAGCTTTTCTGGAGCCCTATATTTTCTACAATAGTAAGCGATGAGCTGAATCTAGAAACAGTTTTGAGAAAGACTTTTACAAACTGAAGTACAATTCATTCTTTGGAAAAACTATGGAAGATGTGCGTAAGAGACACAATTACCATTTGGTGTTTGATACAGAAAAGTATCTCAATCTATCCCAAAGTCCTTTATTTATTGATAGACATGTCATCACCAGAGGCTTAGCAGGAGTAAAAATGATGAAACGTAAAGTTTTACTGAATAAGCCAATTTATATTGGACAAGCTGTATTGGACCATGCGAAATTGGAGATGTATGAATTGTATTACAACATTATCAAGCCTTGCCCACTCATAAAACATGTTGAGCTTTTAGGTGGTGATAAAGACAGCCTATTCCTAGCAGTCACAACTGATAAATCTATTGAGCGAGACGATATCCTTAAAGATCTGAGTTCATATTTTGATGCTAGCAACTATCCAACATCTCATCCCTTATATTCGGTAAAGAACAAAGCTCGCCTTGGATGTTTTAAAGATGAAAGTGCGGGACAGGAAATTGAAGAGATGATTCTTCTTAGACCGAAGATGTATAGCATAAAGTATAAAAGCAAGATAGACTGTATAAAAAGGGCAAAAGGTATATCAAAAGCAGCTGTTCGTAAAATGAGTCATGAGAACTACAAAAATGTATTGGACAATCAAATTGAGAGCTCCATTGAGATGAATATACTCCGTTCAAAACATCATACTGTTTCAACTCATAAATTCCGTAAACGTGGCCTCTCAGCTTGGGAGGATAAGCTGTGTCGGATTGATGCAAACTTTTCTTTACCTCATGGTCATCATGCTACCGGAATACCACCTCCCAAGCGTCGAAGACTAAAAAATCATAATATGCATGATTGTACACTAATTGATTAATTTTGTGAGTGAAAATGTCCCACTATTGTGAAAACAATTGATATGAAACTTGAGTATATGTGCAGACTAACATTTCCTACTGAACTTATGACATCAAGCACATTGTAACAATGACTACTATTTGTACTAAACTGATTTTCAAATATGTTGTTTTCTTTATATTCGCGATTAATGGGAATCTGATCACAATACAAGTTTGAATAACTCATTTGTCAAGGTTTAACAATTAACAGAATTCATGCACAATGCTGTTGGTTTGTTTCTTACATCAAACATTTTTAGTACTAATGTCATACCACATATCAATGCACTTCATTATTCACGTAAAGTATATCAGCTTATTGATATTCACATGAATTCTTCGTTTGATGATTCTACTACGGTAACGTGTGTTCTCATCAAAACCGTTTGTTCACTGAAGAAAAGACAATTATGTTTTGTGTGTGCGCTTGGCATATGAATGTCTACCTTTGATTCATTTAGACAGATATAGTTCATCTCGCATATATGTGAGACAAACAGGAAAGTTGTTGGGAGAACATGATCGAGCGATAGAAGAGATGACATTGAGAACTCATGCGTGCTCCACACTGCTGCTCAATAATGAGTCATTCAGTGCAATGGAGAATTTATTAGGAAATCTGTGACAGATAGCTAAGTGTCGCCATGACGCTCAAAGCGCTACGTAGAGGAATAGAAACCGCAACGACCGTTGGAAAGTCGGATTAAGGAATATTCAACCCCATGCTACACTCCTCACTGCAGGTCTCACCGCCGTCTTGAAAGATCGCCCATCGACAGGACATTATTAGACCGAAGTTCTCCTTGCCATGCACCTTTTGAGTGGTTTGGAATTGGCCTGATAGCAGAGTCACTGACACTTGCTAAAGGCAAATGTGACCATGAAAGTCAACTCTCTTCTTTATACTGGATGTTTCCTGAGCTAGGAATCCTCGCTCGTCCAATCAGAACTCTCATACACAGTTACAAATGCCTTCATTGACTTCAGCAGGGTCGAAAACCCTGGAGAACCTCCAAAAATAACGAATTTAATTTTTCCGGCAGTTTGGCACTACTTAAGAAATTTTATAAGTAGTCTATGACTTGACACGAATCATGACCTCTCAAACAAACGTTGAACGAAGTCCATCCAATTCCTACAAGCAGAGAACCATGCCTTTAAAGTTTAGGCCTACTACGATGTCTGATCTCCAGGCCATCTCCTGGCTCTCCACTCACTCTGACACCTTAGGTGAGTGCGGCAATCAAAAAATCTGCCTCGGTTTCCTACGGAAACCAGGTTTTTGGAGTCATTTGATGAGAGAGAGAGGTGAATGACCCTTTCTCTGCTCACCCAATGCACCTAATGCCATAGTGTCCCATCACATCTTTATCCACCGATCAGTGGTAACGGTGGACAAAAGACATCCACTTCTGTACGACACCACACAAAACATGCTCCATCCTGGACAAAATCCCTTCTCTGCTTGTAGTCTTAACACATACCCGGCTCATACCTCTCTCCCGCTAAGATCAGGTCAAGGTCAATCTAAGGTCACTCCTCTGGCCTCTGCTTGTAGTCCCATCACATCTTAGTAACAGACCAGTAGTGATGCAAATGGAAAATTTTCCAATTTTTTCAAAATTTTCCGGAAAATTTTCAGATGGAAAATTTTGAATTTTTTTCGGTGATTCACGTTTTTGCCTTTGTTTTGGAGACTTGTTGCAGTCGTTTGAAAAGACTATGTAATATTCAAAGACCGAAAACTTCTCTATCATCCCTGCATGTTAACTTTTGGAACCAACTGCACCCTCCATGTCTATTTCAGATCTTTCCAACTGAATATCAGACATTAAATAGATTTCAGATTTCTATAATTGAATTTCAGATATCTGTCGGAAACTCAACTTTGAAAGGATCTTAGAGTCAACTGGAGAATCTCCAATTCATCTGGAAAAGTCTGAAATTCATTTAAGTAGATGTGAAATCGATTGGGAACTATCTCAACCATCTGAACCAGGTGGAAATGGAATGTGTATTTGTCCTCCACGAAGATATTGGACAATACGCCAGAAGTTAGAAGCTATCATATAGATATTCTTCTAATCATCACAGATATCTTTAGTTTCGAAATATCTCACGAGTTTACAGTCTTTATATATCTTCCAATATATGGTCGCACTTGTATAATGCTATGTTGGACTGACTGCTTGTGCTTCACATGTTCATCAACACATGGAGAATTTGTATCATTGCAAATGCAATCAAGGCTGCTTAATAATAAAGCTTAACTTTCAAGCCATAAACAAACTTCCAAATAAAGTGCATTATTTTTGCTCCAGATCTTTCACAATGTTGAAATTATACCCCTATGTAAAGGAAAAAATTCACGTTGTCCCAAAAGATGTCTGTACTAAAAGTGGAAACAAATTGCCACAAGCAACTGCTGGCAAAGGAATGGTCAAAAATCCGCAGACAGGATTCGTATTGCTACGATTGTTTTAATCGAAGTGATATGATGAAATCAAAAGTTTTAGAACAATTCTATTGATGTGTCTATGCCTCGGCTGTGATAGAAAACGCAAACATTATATCACAAAAATTCAAATTTCTTCATTTTTCAAAATCGTTTCATTCAAAATAATGATCAAACTCACCAGTTTTATAGACCCATTCTATTGGTGTGTAGCTGCCTCGGCTGTGGAAGCGGTCAAAGCATGGCCTATCACAAAAAATAAGAATTTTCAAAATTTTCCAAAATTCTCCGATTTTTTCCAAAATTTTCCATGGAAAATTTTGATTCAAAATTTTTATCACTACAGACCAGTGGTAACGGTGAACAAAGGACATCCACTTCTGCACGACACCACACAAAACATGCTCCATCCTGGACAAAATCCCTTCTCTGCTTGTAGTCTTAACACATACCCGGCTCATACCTCTCTCCCGCTAAGATCAGGTCAAGGTCAATCTAAGGTCACTCCTCTGGCCTCTGCTTGTAGTCCCATCACATCTTTGTCACAGACCAGTGGTAACGGTTGACAAAAGACATCCACTTCTACACAATATGACACAGAACACATCTCCATCCTGGACAAAATCCCTTCTCTGCTTGTAGTCTCACCCTCTCTCCCGGAGAGGTCATGTCAAGGTCACTCCTCCCTCTGCTTGTAGTCCAACACATAGTAATACATCACGCCTTCACATTTTCCCGTTTTTAGCACTACTTATAAAACCAGCAGTAGTAACATCACGTATTTCATGACGCAGGACGGTAACCTAAGGTCACGCGAGGTCACGGCGATGACTCATCGCTGCACCGCCCTGCGCTTGCGTCTGGGATGGGATTACTACTACTATATGTTGAATTGTTGTTCAAAGGTACTAACACCCGATGCAGATAATAAAATAAAACCACAATGAAAGTTAATGAGTTTATTTCCCGACCTTTCGGTCACATACAGTGAGCATAATCATGGGAATACGCCCTATCATCTCTACTGTCAATTCTCCTTCCTACCGCCTGTCCAGGAAACTGGCTTCACTCCTTTCTCCATTCCTAGGTTCTTTTTCTCCTTCGCACTTGAAACATAGTGGTGATCCTTTGTCACGACTTAGTTTGCTGGTCTCCTTCTGATCGATTCATCTCTTTTGATGCTGTTTCGCTCTTCACGAATATTCCTCTTGCTCCTACCCTCGAGTTTTTGTCTCGTCAGTTGCACAGCATCAACACTTCGTCTTTACCAATCTCAGTGGCTTGCCTTATTGACCTGATCAATCTAGCGGCTAGTAACAGCTTCTTTACATGTAATGGTACTTATTACCAGCAAATCTTTGGATTTTCAATGGGTAATCCGTTGTCTCCTGTCTTAGCTAATCTATTTTTAGAGCATGTTGAGTCAGAGCTCATGCCCATTTTTTCAGCTCCTCTACCTTCTTTCTATGTTAGATATGTTGACGATATTCTTGCTGTTGTCGACTCCAGCTTCAAAGTCGATGAGTTCGCGTGCTTCATCAATTCACGCTATCCAACTCTTAACTTTAGTTTTGAGTTGGAATTGAACGGTGTCATACCTTTTCTTGACGTCCTTGTGATGCGTTCAGATTCCAGCCTGAAGTATAAGGTCTATCGCAAGCCTACTCATGCCAACTCTTATCTTCACTTCTTCTCTTCCCATCCTGTTCACATCAAGATAGGCGTAGCCTGTGGTTTGTTTCTTAGAGCTCTTCGCATTTGTAGTGATGAATTTCTGGATAATGAAATTAATTTAATTTTCGATTCTCTGACCAGATTAGGTTATCCTCAGCATGTCATTCTTAAAGCTTTTCGCAAGGCCAAATCTTCTTTCCACAAGCCTAATCAACGTTCTGATGATACTTCCCATTCTTCATTTATTTCGGTCCCTTCTGTTCCTTCTCTCAATACCCGTACTCAAGTCTCCCTTCGTTCCAATTTAAATTGCAATGTTAGTTTTTCCTATCCCAATATATTGAAATCAGTACTCACCTCCAATGCGCCTAGAAACAACTGTAATAGTGGTGTTTATCGTATTAATTGTAATAATTGCGACAAATTCTATATTGGTGAAACTGGTCGTACTTTGGCCACCCGTGTTAGTGAACACAAAAGAGATTTTTTGAATCATAATGCTAATAATGCTATGTACGTTCATTCTGTTGATTTTGATCACTCTTTTGATTATAGGAATGCTGAATTGATTTTTAAATCTAAAGATTTGCATATTAGAAAAGTGATGGAATCTTCATTTATCAGATATCATCAAAACCAGACTGTCAATCTGTTCCCAGCGATGACTAGCATCAATGGACATGTGGCCCAACTCGCTTTGCGAAGCGTTGATCAGCACGGCATGGCAGGGGTTCATCCGGGCCGTCGCTCTGCCTTCCTGTCTAAATCTATCTAATTACATAATAGTTTCATCCCTTCTTATTCTGTCATCTCATGTAGTTCTTTCATTCCCATGATTATGCTCACTGTATGTGACCGAGAGCTCGGGAAATAAACTTATTAACTTTCATTGTGGTTTTATTTTATTAACTATATGTTGCTGTGCTATGAATTTGAATTCAGTTGTTCCATGTAGTTTTATGTGAATGCTGCTAAAAAGAGGCACCAGTGAGCATTTGTGACAAATTTATAAATAATATGTGTCTCTAACATTTGTACATACTTTTCAGATATTTTGCGTCAGGGCTGTGGAGCCGATGCGTCATCTCGTCGGCTCCGGCTCCGGCTTCACGACACTGATGTGAAAGGCTCCGGCTCCCGCTCCGGCTCCGGCTCGGCTCCGGCTCCGGCTCCGACTTCAAATTCAGGTTCTATCTATGCTGGTTATCCTGGATCCGTTGAACGGGTTTTTTGGATAACGGTGTGGCCTTTAGAGGCTTGCTACAATCATCAAATTAGTTTTCATTAACAAGCAACGACTTAAGTTAATAATAAGAATGATAATAACCTAATATAATGACAAATAACATACTTGTCATATATTTTTGCATGAATTGACTATCTCTGAAAGATAAGATAAAGTTATAGCCTGGATTGGTTAAATTAGATAAAGATCTCCCACACTGGCTAAATATAAATTGGCCTAGCCTGCAACCAGTCTACTACGAGGCTACATTAAATAAGACCACGTGAGTGATGATGATATACCTAATTAGCCGTCACAGGGGCCGAATAGTAGTATAAGCTTTTTCAAAAAGCTTGAATATGAAACTGGATAGCGTATGCCTCTAAATAGCTTATAGGGCCTGTATCTACTCGAACATGGAAAGGGTATCGGTTATATAGCCAAATATACCGTATCAATAAAGATATCAATTGCTTTATTGAATATTAAAGTGTATATAGGCTAGCTTAGGTTGTTATTGTTATTTGTTATTGCCTTTATTCAATAGTCTGTTGGTCCATGAATAATATGATCGGTGGGTAGCCCACGACTCATCATCTGTAGAAATTGTAATTTAGATAGCCTCATTGCAGTGTAGGCTAGAAATGTACAATTGAAAATTATACTTAAAAAATTAAAAATATCTAATTTAGGACAAGTTTTGTAATTCTATGCAGCATACTTAATAAGTTAAGGCCTAACTTACATTATATTAATTTCGTATTTTTCATTATGGCGTAAAGTTGCACTAAATAATTCATCAATGATTCATGTATATTATTATATTCAATTTATGTATAACACATTACCACTATTCCTCTGATGATGGCTAGGCTGATGAAACTGAACTCGGAGTATCACACAGTATGTTGCAGGGTGCTATGCATAATAAAAATTTGATTGCGAGCACCGAGCAGAAATCCCATCTACTTTGCTAGCTTTCGAATGCGCGTGCGGTTAAATGTCACGGACAATAGAAAAGGGAGGTCAAAAGGCACCTTTATTGAGAGCGTCTCAGTCTTTGTTTATTGTTTACATATAAGTCAGCATGATATCAGCATAAAGTGTTGACAGACGGAAAAAATAATAATGAAAATTCTTGAAATCCACAGGTCTATGACATTTGGGGAAATATTATTACACGATACGGCTCTTGTGCAGTCCTCCCTCCCCATTTTTTCTCTGGTCAAAAGATGCAGCACCATTGGATGTCCGTTTCAGCATCACCGGTTTGAGTGAAGCATTCCGTGCTGTTGTAAAAATCTACGTGGGTAATTGCGATGTCATGGTCGCAAACTTCGTCAGCAAGTCAACATTGTAATTTGCCTTCGGGTTTTTCGCATTGAAATGTACCCTTTGAATTTTGAAGTCAAAGAAATTCATTGTGAATGAGATACCTTTAAAATAATAGGGCGCTACTAGAAGTGGCTGGGTCGCTTATTGCTATAGCCATGTGAGGACTTGTAGTTAGGTCATTCGTGTGAGTGTGAAGAGTTATCCCTCCAATCAAAATTGATCAAATTGAATAATCGATTGTTTTGAAAAATGTAGGTGGGGGGACTGCACAAGAGCCTACAATACAATCTAAGGAAATTGGCATTGTCACAGATGCCAGTAGCCATACCGATAGATGATAGCCTACATAGTAACCGTATTAGATTTAAGACATTGCGCAAGAAATGTAGCTATATTATCTTTGCTGACTGAACTGGAAATGTGTACATAAATGACTGGCGACTTGTCTCTAGGAATCTACAATCATCTAGTTAGCATGCATATAACAAGTCTTCAAATTAATGGATTTTGGAGAATACGTTGTCAATATGGAAATTAGTCTTACGAAACATATGCAATAAAAAAATATTACACATGCGTGTAAATATATAATAAATATAATACAAAAGAAGGCGGCAACTGCAAAGAAAGATATCGTGGAGGACAGATCATTGGTGTACTTAAAAGACATATCTTTAGATTTCAAATGATTTAATTTTTTTATGACGCTAATTAATAACTTTCAAAATTCTAGATTTATATCAAAGCTCAAACTATCGGAGCCGGAGCCGGAGCCTTTGTGATAAATCGGCTCCGGCTCCGGCTCCGACCAAAACCATCGGCTCCGGCTCGGCTCCGGCTCCACAGCCCTGTTTTGCGTACATTAAAGTGACTTAAAATCAACCCTTTTCAAAGCGTCACTACATATATATATATATATCCCTACTGTAAGCTATGTTGTGTTTTCAATATGTAGAAAACTATGTCTTACTCTGCGTTATTTGCATTTCTTTTACTGTACTAAATTTAATCAATCTGATACTGCGCACAATTCAATACAACAACATGTCGTCCTGCTACTAGCGCTCGAATTTGCGACTCATAAGTAATTTACATTACAACTTACTAGTGATGAAAATTTTCCGGAAAATATTGGAAAATTATGGAAAATTTTGAAAGTTTTCATTTTTTTGTGATAGGCCCTATAATTTGAGCGCTTCCACTGCCGAGGCAGCTACGTTCCAATAAATTGGGTTTGAAACTCCTGATTTCATCATTGCTTCGATTAAAGCGACCGCAGCAATACGAGTTCCGTCCGCGGATTTTTTTAACATTCCTTTGCCACCAAAGGCTTGTCCTAATTTGTTAGCATTTTTAATTATCACACAGACACCGTTTGGGATAACATGAACCTTGCTTTACAATAGGGGTATAATTTCATGCAATGTGAAAGATCTGGAGCAAAAATAATGTACTTCATTTTGGAGCTTGCTAATTGTTAGCTTGAAAGTTAAGCTTTGTTGTGCAGCGTTGATCATAGTGATGCAAATTCTCCATGTGTTGATCGATGAATATGTGATGAAGTAAAGCACACAGTCCACGCAGCATTCATGAGCGACCATATTGGAAGATATAAAGACTGCAAACTCGTGAGATATTTGGAAACTAAAGATATCTGTGATGAGCAAAAGAATATCTATGATATCTTCAAACTTCTGGCGCATTGTCCGATATCTTCGTTGAGGATACACATCCTCCATTTCTAGTTCAGATGGTTCAGATAGTTCTAAATCGATTTCAGATCTGCCAAAATGAATTTCAGATATGATCCAGATGAATTGGAGATCTCCAATTGAATTAAAATTTTTTTTTCAAAGTTGAGCTTGTGACAGATATCTGAAATTCAGCTAGAGAAATCTGAAATCCATCTTATGTCTGAAATTCATTTGGAAATATCTGAAATAGACATGGAAAAGGTGCAGTTGGTACCAAAAGTTAACATACAGGGATGATAGAGAAGTTTTCGGACTTTGAATATTACATAGGACTTATTTCAAACAACTATAACAAGTCTCCAAAACAAAGAAAAAACGTCAATCACCAAAAAATAAATTTCAAAATTTTCCATTTGCATCGCTACAACTTACACGCTAGCCTTTGATAGCGCACGCATCATAACTTTACTCAAAATACATCTATGAATTTTGAGAAAAACAGAAATTATCTGTTCTTTTTATGAGGAACTGGAGATACGAAAATACTTGCATTATGAACAGAAAATTATGTCTGATTGCATTTTGATTTCCATTTCGCGATCAGACCGATCGCAATGAGCGCAGAATTAATCGTAGACTGGGTGTTCGCCCGGCATGTCACATATAGGGTGTCCAGTCAATTAGGCCCATACCCGAGAAAAAGAAACTTATCAACTTTACCAAATATTTGGTATTTACTTGGAAAATTTATAAGATTTGAATAGTTTAACAAACGTTTTGGAAATTTAGCAAATTTAGGAAATGTGTAACAGATGCCTAACAAATATTTGCTACATTTTGTATGTAAGTCGATATTAACGAATTTTGCGAAATTTAAAAAACGTTTATCAAATGCCTAGGTAATATTTGTTTGGTTATCCAAACAAATGATTGTTTTGCATTTACTAAGTTTGATGAAAGAAAAATCTTGCAATAGGCAGGATCCGCTTATGAGTAACTGTCGTAAAAGGCGGTTTTAATTGCATGGTGATTTCAGTGTGCGGTAACTTCACCCGTACAATTTTTTGAACTCATGCATATCACAAGGATGATCATCAGCTCTCATAAACTCTGATTACAATCATCTCTCAATAAAATAGAAATGCAACGTCACAGGAAATACCCAATAATAAAGTCTGTATATCACAGTTTTGCGTCGTTGATAACTGGCTGATTTTTTTGCCATCAAATTTAATTAAATGATTGAATAATGGAATAATTGTCAGGAAACTGTTGATATTTTTCTATGATGGCACCAACGATTTCTTTCAAATCTTAAAGAGAGTGCATTATGTCATTTCCATGGATATGGACATATGAAACATGTGGACCTGAAATGTGCATGTCTACTTTTATTTCGAGTATTTTATATATGCCTATTTATATTTGATGAAATGGTGTGTATAAAATAAATATTCAGGTGACTTCATCACTACTCACTCTCTCTCTTTCTCACTAACTCACTTGTTCCCCTATTCTTCTTCTTCTACTCATTTTTCATCATCTTACACATTCACTACATGTACACTGTAGCTACAATAGCAACAACATCAGTCATATATTTTCATTATTAAGGGAGCCTAAGCAGTTCTATCGGCACACATTTTGCTTCTCAAATGGAAGCATTTATTGAAGTTTCTAAGTTCCATACCGTGCCCATCAGCAAGTCGACTTTGATCAGTTTGCTCGTGTGTTCGCTAAATTACTTAGCTAGTAATTTGCAAAACTTATGATATTAAATCAGTATGCAACTGAACCAAACAATTACATAAGCATCTCGCTCAGTCTGCGTAATCATATCTCGCTTCTATAACTTTCCGTCACTATATTAAGGAAATTCGCCACGCGCACACAGCTGAGGAAGTTCGTTCACATTGTTGGCAGCCTGGTCGTGGCCGCATTCGCCAGCCATGACTGAAGAGCAACGGTCGATAATATTCTATCGCTGCGAACTGTTGATACCTGTGACTCAGCGTCCCTGCTTAATAATTATTATCCGCCCATCATGTGGGACAGAAAGCTGCGCAAGGCGCAGTAGCTTGTGCACTCTTCGCTCTCATGGTCTATCGAACCCGTGTTTACGTTAACTGCTTAATATTACAAAAGTCAGCGCATCAAGAGGATATTTCTACTTACACACCTTTATTTATTCATCGTCGGTTTGTGATCGTCTACGTTTTTTCATCATCTTGCTTAGTTATCATGCACAACATGGTGCACAACTCGAAAATGAACACTCGCATGTAGTCAGTGAGTTCTTCCAGTCAATGAAGCCATCAAGTTCCTTTGATTTTTGCATCAGAATTAAAAATGCACCTCTTGGATCAAACTACAGAAAAATGGTAAGCTTCTAAATGTTTCTGAATTTATTTTGTCAACTTAGTTTCAGCATTTAACTGCAAGTCTAGGTACATGTATTTGGAAATCCCGAAAACAAAATCAAAGGAGAAATTTGGTCATGGATTTGGGTTTATTGACCATGAACACGTAGAGACATTTCTATTATTGACTACTGCTATATCTACTCTTAATTTTACAAATACTAAAGAGCTACTAGCGTCATACTTAATTTAATTTAATTTACTGATAACAAAATATCTCTATTCCTCTTAGTTCCTCATAGCAGACATATCACATTTTAGGAGTCCTACCAATACTTTGAATTCATTTGTGTAATCGAAAACCCAAGTAAAGCGATGTGTTTCTTGATAGCTATAATATTTATTTATATATAAATATTATAGCTATCAAGAAACACATCGTTTTACTTGGGTTTTCCATCACATAAATGATGTCACATGCCCAAGGCTTATTCACTTTGAATTTAATATGAGAATGTGCATGTATGTCAGTTTTCACGACGACGTTTCTCGGTGAAAAATCGATCAAAAGTTGATTGTGTCGTCAAAAGAATCATAATCAAATTGGAATATGTTGAAATGGTAATATATTGTTTTCAAATTCGTAATTTCTGATTGCTTACATTGAAAATAGCACAAACATCTGGTTATGTTGAGACAAAATAGTTGCATGCTAAAAACTTAGAAACTATGAGCACGAAAGAACTTAATTAGCGCATTAAAACCATTTTAATTTAGCACTTCAATATTTAGATATGTAGTATACTTGTGCAATAGTATCAATATTTGGATGACAAATAATTGAAAAAATTTTTGAAACAGTCAAACATGCTATAAGTCATAAAGTTCTATTTCAGGACTGCAAAAATTTTAGATGGAGAATGTTTTATCAATGCGGACAAACTATTGAGCTATTCAATATCTGCTTAAGTTATGCAATTTAATCTATTTTCTGAAAGATGGATCCATCAAGGAAGCTTGTTTAAATAGGTCACTATTTCCATTCTATATATGTTGAGTTGAAAACCTGTAGCTACCGCCCATGATATTCAATTAATTTTTTCAGAAATGCCACATATTAGAAAATGGCATCAATTTGACATTTCGAGTAGTTTAGGAAAAATGATCAGGCACACAAAACGCATAGATGCTACACGACGGACTGCACGTTGTAGGCTAGCCTACATGCACACTGTAATAAAGATCAGTCATGCGTTGCAGTCCAACAATAGGTTTAGTTTTGCAAAATCAATAAATTTTCATGCTTTGCGATAAATATAAAACAATCAAAGTACAAACTCATTGCTACTCTTTTATTCAATTTGTGTTTACATAATTACAAATTATGCTTCGCACTTTTCAATATCATCGTAGGCCTAGCTATTATGGTCACATGTTAGCTGTAGGCCCACCATGAATTACCTGCAGAGATGCTGTCATATAAGCGGTAGACAAGATGAAATTACGTGTGTATGTGTTTGAAAATTGTGATTTTAAACAAATTGTTTAAAATAAAATATCAAAGTAAATTTACATGTGCGGTATTAAATACTATAATAAAAATTCAAGCATTCCTGAATATCTTCATCGCATGAACGGGTGACAAGCAGTCGGTAATAGGCTACATCTCGGTAAGGTTCTGTTTTAATTTGCAGATTGCATTTTTTGTAAAAACAGTTACCGGTACTTGAATATGAAAACAAAATTATTGATATATCCTAAAAGTATTGATTAAAAAAATAATTGATAAATTGTTAATGATCACAATTCAACCACTCTTGAATATCTTCATTTGCTATCAAAATTCCTAAGAATATCGCTTCCCACATTGTCAGAGATGAAATGATCCAAAAGCAGTTTTCTTAATAGTCTTTTCTGTAACACCTAAAATTACTATAAATGATTTATCTTCTAAACTTTGAGTAGGCCTACCCATAGAATGTTAATTAAGATCCGTTAAGTATGATAATTTTCTGCACATCAGCACAAGATTTGTCTTCTTCTTTGCAGGTGTTGATTGCTGAGGCTGTGTATCTGTCCATCGATGACTCAATACCTGACCTACATTTGGCTGCTTTTCCGTCTTGTCTTGTGAGCTAATTAACCCCGAAAACTACTGGAATTATTCTTTATCCAAAAATCTCTCATACTCGCAACGTCCCAGCGATCATCAGATTCGGACAACCGTGTTGTGGTCCAACCGCGAAGATGTTTTTTTCAGTGCCCTCGTATCATCGCTTCAAACTTCATTTGGTAGTGACTGTTTCTCCATTGAACTGAAAATTTTTCGTGATATCACCTCTATTTAAAAAATGTGACTGATAACGGCGCGACGGTGTTTGACTCGAAATGACAGTGTTTCAGATGAAGTGAAATGCGTATTCGGGCTGTGGGCATGCTTTCTGGTTGGAAGGATTTTCAAATGAAGAATGATCAAATCCGGATAGAGAAATTTCCTTTATGTTGATAAAAGTGATATTCATAAAAATTATTTGTATCGGATCGTTCGATGTGCGCTACTATATAAATCTCTGTTCATTTTCCAAATACGTATGAAAAATTGTATTTTTGAAGGATATCCATTCCTTCTACTGTTTACTTTGGGGAGCAGGGCTCAGTTTTTGTAATCTCTATGAATGTTATCGTACAAAGTATAATTTTAGTAAGATCAGTCATTTTATTCTAGTCATGCAGTTTTATATGCCGTACGGATTTTGAACGATTTTGAGCATGAATAATTCGAGCAGAGCGTTTTACTAGCTATCTTTTTGCCGAATTATGATTGTTTTGGTTTTCTATTTGATAAATATAAAACGTTTCATACAAGAAGATATTTTTCATGAATTAAAATTTGCAAATGTTTCGTAATCGCCTATGAAGTAGGATAAAATTTGCTTATTATTTACTAAACATATTATAAAAGCTAGAAATAATTTGCTAAATGTTTTGTAAAAGTTTGGAAAATTTACAAAATATTTACTAAACATTTCGTAAAAGTTCAGAAAAATTGCCAAATATTTTGTGGAAGTTTGGAAAGTTAAAGTATTTAAGTTCTTGTTTAAAGTATTTCATTTGATAGACAAATAAAAGAGGTTAAACAAGAATTCCTTCTGAATTTAAACAAGAATTCCTTCTGCTAGAAGCGAGAAAACTCGAGAAAGTTATGTAGAATTGAATCTCAAAATTAATTATTTTGGTTGGTTAGATAGGCTTTTGCTCTAAACAATTTATGAGAAGAATTTGGTTGCAACTGGAAATTGAGAAAGATCCAATGCAGGATTTAAAGTATTTATGAACCAGCCAACCGATAATTGAACATGGTTGTATGAAAATAACTAAACTAGAGATAGAATGTTAAGAGAACACTAGAGTTTTTACTCTGTAACATGAAATATTCTTCAGCCAGCACGTGCATTGCGTTATTTCAAACAGTATCGATGCAACGACATGCAGTAAAACAACAGAATATTAAAATTATGTTTTTACTAAATATATTGGTTGAAACTTAATCACAACTTACATGCGAGTGCAATTTCCTAATTTGTTTACAAACTTAGAATTGCCGGCTTTTCCAAGATAAGCGGGCTCTGACCGACTAAAAATTCCGCTGAGACCTTGACGAAGTTCATGTAAAAAGCACACATTTTTGCAAATAATCACCTTTTCGAGTTGCCAAAGTCACATCGATTTGGCAACTCGAAAAGGGCCTATACAGAGTCAGAACTGATAGATTTCATTGTCCGATAGTGCAAAGCGTAATCCATTGCGCAGCCGTTCGCGGGAAGTTTCATACAGCACAACAGTGTGTGCACACGCAGTCATAATATACTGGCTTTGTCCTTCGTATCCCTCCTCACAATGATCTGCCGAATCTGCATGCAAATATGTGAGCGTAATCTAATTGATCGATACGTTACTATAGCATCAAGTTGGTTAGCTTGTCTCAAAACATATTAATACGTGCGCCGCTAATGGGCTATGAATGCAGCGTGCCTTTCTACAGATTAGTCTACGATAATAAACAGCAAGTGCACAAAAGTACATCAGATAACTCAACGAATGTGTATATTTCGGTTTTTGCCTTTTTTCACGAAGAGAAAATGCAAAAAAAGAAATACGCACAATCGGGCTGTTTTAATGTATGATTGTATACACGCATCTACTATATTAACATGCGTTTTTCTTTTTTGCCATGATCATAGTAAAAATCTGAACTTTGCAATCATCCAGCCTTACATGTATTAACTTAACATGGAGTACGATATATCTTAACATTGAAGACATCCTCAATTTTCTACTTTCAAGTCGACTACTTTCTTCTCGTGTCGGACGACACTGTGTCAAAAGACATAGGTGAATCATAAGAAATTTGATATTTGATGAATATTAAAGTTGATGGTGAAAGCCAAAATGAGTAGGCCTACATTTCAAATCTGTCTTTGAGAGTACATCTTCTTGCTAAAATCGATGTGCAAAACAACTTCGTTGTTATGCAATGATCCTTTTATCAATGTCAGTGAGGATTGGTGGACATAAATGCGATGTAAGCTTAATGCGATGTAAGCGATGCATGGGCCCTGAAATTTCAATAATATAGCTGCTATCATTTTTCTTCATCTCATTTCCAGTCATGCAGCAAATGCATCGACATCGATAATAATGCGTTGTTTCTATCTTCTTCAGAATTACCGGCAGAACAACCCCATGAACAACCAGTAAAACGTGTGATGTATAGGTACTACAGTTCAATATCAATTGCTTAACAGCCAATCAAGGAGCGCGATGATTAATAGATAGACCCCTCGTGTCGCGAAATTTTCTTCTGATCTTCCCCATGGAGGAGTTTTATAGGTACAGACTAATAGGTCACAATATATGACAATATAAGGCCTTTAATCATCATTTGAATTGAATTGAATTAATCAAACGGCATTTTCTGGCATTGCATTTGTGAAGGACCAAGTCATTTTTGCAAATTTCAGTCATACCTGTCATCTCTTAGACGTTTTGGATCAACCGTCGAAGAAGTGACAGATTGTGGTGTTTTTTATATTTTTTGAAGAAGTGATAGCTCCTGCGTTAATTTACAATATGCTGGTGGATGAAGGATAAATGGACCTCTTGCATGTTGAAATGGCGTAAAGATTGGTTCGAAACTTTTTAGTCCAGGGCAAACTAAAGTGGCGTCGAAGAGATGACGAATTGTGGTTACATTTTCTCCCAAAAATGTTTTTTTTTATTTCTCAGAAGAACTATGTTTGAATGATGACTAAAATGCTTCCTCTATATCAAAGAAGTTTGCGTAACAAAAGTTTCAATGAAATCGTGAGTCTCTATCATTGCTTTAAGTACGAATACATGGCGTTGAAGAGGTGACACAAAATTTTGGGGACATCGGTTTTTAGTCTCTAAAATTCCAAATAATGAATTTCAAGACAACTGCGCTATCTCGCAGATAACGTGGGTGATTAACATTATGTACAGCATAAAAGAGCTTTGGTCAGTTGCCTGTTGAATATGCTTCACAGGCTTCTAAAAAGTAGATAAATTTCCGGGGACATGCAAAAATCGGGTATTTTCAGAATTCAAGCGAACGAAAAATATATAGACAGTAAAATATATAAAAATGATGCATGGACCGGATAGAGCAAACGAAGTCCTACAAAATGATGTCTTGTAGTTGACTATTTGATCAATAACTTTGTAGAATCCAGGGAGATACAAAAAAATTACAAAAAGTTCACTTTTTCTGGATTTCACCAGGCCCATGCGAACTCTCAATGATTCGATTTGCGAATCACGACCCGATTCCATTCGACTTATAAAAAATTGCCGATTCGCAGGTCCCTAGGTAGTAACTACACTGCAAACTGCTTACTAGTAAGCACATGCGAAGGGTGGATACCAAAATACATTTTGGTATGCTGTTTTTAATCAGCCTATCACAGAAGGAGTTGCTCGCATCGCTACATGCTAAACACATACGAATACATGCGAAAGGAAGTCAATATTAGTATTAACAACATAATGAAATTAAATAAACGATGGATCAAATTGTCATGCAAAGGATGTGCGGCTGGTACGATTCTTACCTACGCCCAAGGTTAACTAGACCTGTGCTCTGCCAACTGTGCTACGAGGCACTTATGCGACTGCCACTTATGCCACTTATACGACTTATACCAGTTATGCCACTTATTCCCACTTATACGAGCCACTTCTATGAAGAACATGCCAAATCTCTGTAAACATGCGAGAATCTCGCATCAATTGCTGGTTTCAAATTGTATGTAAGGTTATGGTGTTTCAGCGTTGCAAGTTTGTCAACTGCCATTTACTGCACGGTGATTTTGAGCGTGCGACGTTTTTACGAATCCTCGGATTCATATTTGAACAATCTCTGTCATGGTATATGCAGAGTAAACAATGTTTAGAAGAGAGTTGTTCGCAGATTGTATGTCATAAGATGTTTGAAATCTTCCCTCTCAAAAAGAGATCTGGTTATAGTGTATTCCATCATAACCTCTGTAATTTTATATGCCTCTCCAACATACGGACGTCTCCCTCTGGACGCTACTCCATTAATTTGAGTGTTTCCAGCGTAGAGCGCATCGCACTATTAGTGGACCTGACTGCCAATGTGACAATTTTCCATCACTATCAAAAGCGTTTATGAAATATGGACTTTCATTTTTGGGAATTGTGAAATTAAGTGTGAGCATCCACTTCATTCGCATGTTCCATCTCGTCTGCGACGGATAGGTCATCTATCTCTCGTTCACTGTAATACTGCCATACGTCTACACTCCTTCTTTCCGTGGTTCTGTGCCATGGCAAACGGTTTTGTGTTTGATTAAAACTCTTGTTACTTTTTCTATTCCTGTATATTTTTCACTTATTTCTCACTATCTTTAGTGACTTTGTGACGATCATGATTTTCATTTTGATGAAATATATACGCCTACTACTACTGGCATCAATTCGCATGGAATTTTTGTATCCAGCAATTTACAGTGTACAATAGCCCTAATGCAGTCAGTCATTTATTGATAATATTGATAGCAATATATATATATTTGTTTTTGTTGGACTTTCGAAATATGTGGAATATTATATGAATATTAACGAAATTTTGTTATGATTTTCAGCAGTCACGTCATACAATAACTGGTCGAATGAGTTATCAAGTACTCAAGTGATGTCGAGCATGTGCTGATAATTTGACTGTTAGTCAATAAATAGTTGCAAAGTAGATATAAAGGAAAACAAACTTTGGCAGTGATGATTAAGCTCGAAATTAAGTCTTGTGACCATAATGAGAAATAATTGCTTAAGAATTGCTTTGAAAGATGAAAGTTCTGTTTTGCACCATTTTGCTGACAATCGAATCCGACATTCGATAGTATAGTAACTCAGCTGCATCATTCGGTAAATTTTTGAACAGTTTGTCCTATCCCATTTTCAACTATCAGTCCATGGCATGCTGTCCCAATCAGAAATGGACGTTTATGAAGTATGATTGATTGTCGATATTCTTGTGCATTTTACTTCCTTCAAAGTGACTAACTGACATGAAAGATGACTTATTTCTTTTTGAGATGTCATGGACAGAAATGAGAATGGATGCTTGCCAATTTTGTTGATCCCATTTTCGATAGATACATATGTAGGCCTTGTTACCTGTATCTGGTGCGTCCATGTATAAAATCTTCCGATTACAATAAGCACCATTCCTTGAAGAAATGAGAGAAAAGAAGGAAACAGAGCCATTTATGTTTTTCTTGTGAATAAGCTTGCCATTGTACAATTTTCTTGCTTGATTTCATGACTGGATGATACTGTATACATTTTTATTCACAAACGCGAGATACAACTGTCTTCATTTGTTACTGAACTCTGACGAGATTGCAATTCGAAATTTAGAGCAAAGATTTGAGAAGCAAATTCAGATTCAGCAAACAGTATTATAGGGCTCACCTACGCCACTGCATTAGTAGCCACCAACCGTAAAAATGTCACCAAAATTATTGAGACCTCAATATCTACAGCATGCTGTCTATGGTCACTGTAACTTTATCCACAGCTATTTGATTCTACAAATAGACAAAAGTTGGCTTACGTCAAGTTGTGAAATCACACAATAATTTTGAGTGAATAGTCAAATTGACATTCAACCGATATCTTCGATTTGAATCGAATTTGAAAGCAAGAACTTGATACATTGAAAAATGATGTCAAGCAATGTTTTTAAGAACCAAATCTCAAGAATTCAAAACTTACATAATTTTGTAGCATCACCGACAAATTAATGATGCAGTGTCATCATCACTTTACACACTTTTGTTCACTGAAATTTTCAAAAGACAATGTGATGGTGATTCTTCCTCAATTTTGGAAGCCGATGTGTGGTGCGCACACTCATGAATTGGCCTGAATGGTGATCAATGTTGCATCCGAAAGTACAGACGACTGCAATCATTTAACATCACGTACAGAGGACTAACTTCAAGGTATGGATGGTTTTAACCGTCTATGCCTCGCCCAACAGATGGTGAAAATCAGCTGCCTCATCAGGGTGCGTTCAAGGCGGAAGGACGTCGATGACGCGAGCTGAGGAAAATGAGGAAAGTGCAACAGGTGAGTGTCAGTTCGAGATGGTGTGGATGTCACAACATGTTTAACAACTTATTCCGTAGGCAAGCTCCATTTTGTGGCAGCGGCTGCCGCGACCAGTTTAATGCAAGGATGCGGAGTCCAGAGCGCCAGTCGCCTAGGCTCGAAAGCCGCAGGTTCTTAATTAAGCAGTTACACGTGCGCACGAGATGTGCTCACGGCGAATCATAGAGCAAATCGGAAGCGCTTGTCTTATGCCAAGTTCATCGCAGTAGAGAATGCATTGCATGAATAGAAAAATATGCATCTATCAATAGATTCTTGGATTTGAATTTCCCTATCTCTGCCTTCCATGAATTTTAACGAGGCTGATGACGTTGAATTTGTTGCATCAGCTGTTCGCGAATGAAAGAAGGCTGATTGTCGGAAGATTTCGAGATTCTCGCTACGATTCCATAATTTGACCTGTGTGATTCAGTCAGTAGTTAACAATATAAGGACTTCACTTTTTGAAGTCATTGGTAAAATTCATGTCGGCGATTACATCAGCCAGTGGTTAAATAACGCCTGGCGTCGAAATAGAAACTTCTCTTTAAAAGAAGTGGAGCACAAAAGGCATTCTGACATGATAATTTTAAAACATGTTACTGATACGGCAAGGGCGTAGCATGCTCTATCACCACAAGGCTTCACTCCATAATGGATTCCTATTTGTGCAGCAGACAGCATGAATAGCATAGTATTCAAATTATTAGTTTGACGCTATATTAATTTTAGTGAATTTTCACACCAAAATTGCACATGCATATATTCAAGTTACCGTATGTTGTTAATTTGGTATGCATGATTATAGAATGAAATGAAAATGAAAATGAAGTAATGTGATATGAAAAAAACTGATATTTAATTGAAAATTACGATGAAGTCCACCGAGTGCCCTGAATTGACTATAACATATGAGAATTATGATTAATTTTAAGTCCAATATGGCGGCTTTTTTTTCTAACCAGCCTCTTAATGAGCATGCAATCCTAAGCTGATTGTTCGTCAACTCGACCCTGTTTTCCTAAGATTTTAAACGTCAAATGAAATTGAAAGTGAGATGTTGATTTCTCAAATTACGCTTGATCACCTTGGTCAAGGAATTGAGATAACTATAGAGAATACTTTCTCTCGAGGAAGTTCTCTCCCACACAATCCGCGTCTCTGTGCCGGCGAAACAGACTTTAACAGTGTCAAATGTCACCCGCGGGCTCTAATAGTCCATCAGCCACAGCGAGTTTCTGCAGGAGACGAGACCGAAAATGAGACTTTCGCAGAATGAAGTAGGCCAACACCCTATGCTCACTACGAATCTGCGCGTCTGCCGAGTTCTATCTGGTTCCTCTTCTTGTCAGACACAATCAAAGAAATGCACATGCTATTCTATTGGGATGTACATTGACGTTTTTAGCAAAGTTGAAATTTCCTATGCTTTCTATGTTTTCTATGATTAAGTGAGAAGTACTATGCCCAGATTCATGGTTTTTAACATGGAATGTCTTCAGGTCATTTCTTATTATGTGTATGTGTTATTATCATGTCTCCGATCAGAAATAAATGTAATCGAGAATAGGATTCAATGTGGATTAAATTGTTCAAAAGTTTGTGTTTGACGACATTGAGAAGCTTGCCAAATCTGAATGCTGAATGTGTATAGTTTCATAGACACTGGTGTGTGAACATTATAAGAAATGATCTGAAGACATTCCATGTCAAAAATTATGACCATGGGCTTAGTGCTTCTCGCTTAATCAGAGAAAACATAGAACATTTCAACTTTGCCGAAAACGTCAATTTGCGTCCCATTGGATTGTCATGTGTTATTCTTTGATCCTGTCTGACAAGAAGAGGAACTATCTAGAACACGGCAAACGCTTTGTAGGTCTAGTAGTCATAGGGTGTAAATTAGGTTGGATCAAAAATTGAAAATTTGAAAATCGAAAATGGGGTGGTCATTTATTTGGTCTAGGGTTATTGTGAATTCACATGTGAAATTTCAGTGAATTTGGTCAAACTTTACTATCCCCACAGTGAGCATCTATTATTTGACCATTTCGTTCCTTATCGGTTTCCATCCGATTTTACGTTGTTTTAGGTTTCATTATATAATTCTTTCCAAAAAGCTAGAGCTTTGAAAATTGAATTATCCGTAGAACTTGACAAGCGTTTTTGATAAAAATTAAATCATAATGAATCAATCGATCGAGTCATCATGCGAGTATAGAGACCTCTGAAGTTTGTAAATTATTCAAAAATTGGCGAAATGGGTTAGTGTAACGTTGGTGCAGTTGGAGATAATATCGCAAAGGTTTCCACTGGTGCATAACAGAGGAGTATATAATGGAATCTATTTTCAATCTCCGCAAAGCCTCAGCCGGTCCTGATGGTTTGCCTTCTTGGGTCTATAAAGAGTACTGTGATCTTTTGATTCCTGTCACCCATCATATTTGTACCTTGAGTGCATCCAGTGGCATTTTTCCCAAGCTCTAAACCAATCTTTTGTTGTGTCAATACCCAAACGCAAGAAACCATCTGTGACTGACTATAGACCAATATCTATTTTACCGACTCTATCCGAAATTCTTGAAAAGGTGGTGCTGAGAAAATGGTTCAATTCTATAGCTTACCAAAACTTTGCCCTGATCAATTCGCCTTTATTCCACGACAAGGACAAGGTACTGTCTCTGCCCTAACTTATATGGTTAATCGCATTTTATCTCACATCGATTCTCCTGGGGCTATTACACTGTTCATGGTCGATTTTACGAAGGCGTTCGATAAAATACCTCATAACACCGCTATAAATTCACTTCATTCTCTTGTGACTCCAACTGAACTCATCGAGTGGATCCAATCATATCTTGAATCTCGCTGGCAGTGTGTTAAGATGAATGGTAGTCATTCACCATGGCATCCAACAAGCAGCGGTGTGCCCCGAGGAGGAGTCTCGTCACTCCCCTCTATTTGCCATTGCCGTGAATGACTTTCATGACCAATGTGAGAATAGCATCCTTCTTAAATTCGCCGATGACTTTTTCATCATCTATACTTTGAGACAGTCTAGTGATGATAATCTTTCTTTGGAGCTAGAGCATCTAAATTCCTGGTCAGTATCTCATGGTTTCCAACTCAGAAGCAGCAAAACAAAAATAATGAACATACAAACAATGAGATCTATTATACTTTTTTCTTCATTGTTTGATAAGACATCCAATTGTGAAATTGAAAATGTCGAGAAGGCTAAAATATTGGGTCTAACTTTTGATCACCAAATGACAGCATTATCATGTTGACGATATCTTAAGTCGTGTGAGAAAAAGGCTGTATATGCTTTATTCTCTGAAGCAAGTCAATGCCCCTCAACACATAATGTGGCTGGTATATTGTGCACTCATCAGATCGGTGGCCAGTTACAGTTTTCCCGCATGGTGCAATATCAACAAAATGTGTTTTGAGTAAATTGTTAAGCTTGAGTGACGTGTTTTCAAAATATTCAACATTACTGATAAGATCAACTTCTCTGACTTCTATGATTTGTTGGCAGCTGGATTAGCACGAAAAGCATTGTGTCCTGATCATCCTCTTCATATTATTTATAATAAAGCTCCTCTGAGATTCTCCGCCCGAAACGTTAACTCATACAGAAAGGTCAAAGCCGAAACAAAACATTTTCAATCTTCTTTTGTCAAATATGCCTAATTTGCTTGTTTTGGTTTTATCTTGGATTTTCATGTACATTCTCTTGTCTCTGTATGTGCTACTTCTGAATTGATGTTGAAGTGCAATAAAGCGATAAATTATTCTTATATTATTTCTCACGTCTGTTGCACCTGAAATAGCTTTCTCTGCGTCATCTTGTGGAGTTACTGGATGGCAAAGCAACCTTTCCACAATCATAGAAAGGAACTCAGCGGTTACCAAGGACTCTTTCATACTAAATTTCATACAATTAGAAGTCCTGGGATGCCTGTCATGCCTCCCGGGATCATGTAGACACAAATGGACACGAGATATATCTGTATGAAATGTCGCAATCGGTGATAACAGCAAGATTACTATCCAAGCTCATACACAGCGTGCCCACTTAATCATTGAGGGAATTACAACTGCCTCACGCAGCTGCGACTTTGCATTCATGTCGCTATCCCTCTACCGGATTCCAAACTTCAGATACTGGCATAATGTTTAATATAGGTCTTTGCTGCCCGCTTGGCTCTTGATTAGAAAGAAGCCTGTCTTTCTTTTTGGTGCCGTACGGCATCTGCTTATGGAACAATATGTATGCTACGTACAGACAGTTCAATAAAAGATTCTGAATATACATCCTATCATGGAGCGATCGCTACTTTGATAACACTGAAAAGCGGATAGCTTGTATGTTGGGAGACGAAAAGAAAGATTTTCGGTAACAAGGCTTGGAGTAGGTACTGCAGATCCTGGAGCAATCGGAGTAACAAACGATGGCAGAAGAATCTTCACCAGATCTGAGTTGCATGGTAAGCAAACTTTCTTTGAGAGTTTATGGCTTTCAAATCGTCAGAAGAGTGATCAGCATCTTTTGAAAGGAATTTAACTATGGACTCTGAAGAGACAGGCGTTGTCAGAACTAATTACCTTTTCTGAATACCCTCGCCACACTCAAGGTGTACAGACAATGGTTACCCTAACGAAAATTCCTTATGATTTTTATGAGGACTTTTCTCATATGTATCTAATGAAATTTCATGCGGATTTGGAACGTTTTCGCATGAAACAACTCATCTAATTACACGAGTGTCTCATGAAAATCTCATTAATAAATTAGCAGCAGCTTTTTCATATATCTGAATTTATTTTTCTGGCATTTAGTTATTGAGGCTTTCTTAGCCTCGTTAGAGCCTTGCACCAGAGCATTCCCACGCTATGTCCTCATTACTAATTCAGTAATCTCAATAAAGAAACCATTATTTATCATTATAATATACTGAACTGTGATTGCATAAATATATATTTTCTACATCCTGCATAGTAATGCCTATTGTAAAGTTAAATTATATATGCATCATTTCCAAAAGGCTGTTCCAGATCGTTGTAATGTATTCTATAATTTTGCTTTTTATCCTTTAAAAACTAAATTTGGAGATTCTTTTCGACTGAATAACCTTTCTAATGGCTCTTTCCTTTCCCGGCTAGCATGCATACCTTACTACTTATAAACTTATTTTCACAAAAACCTCATGAATACTCATGATTTTCTCATGAACGCATCATGAGATATTATCCTCATGAATGTTCTCATTACTACTTAATGAGTCTATTTTCTATCTTTTCTATTCTCATCAAAACATCATGAGTACATCATGAGTTAAATGTGTTCTTATGAGAATATCATGATACTCATCATGATTTCAAGAGCTCTCATAAACATCTCATGGATCCACATTAAATCTCATGAGTTCGCATGAAGAATTTTCGTGTGGGCAAGCCTAGAGAAACCGCATCAACTTCTATATAAATTATATTATATAGATTATATATATATATATAATAATAAGCATGATAGCTCAATTTCCAGAATAGGTCAGCCAGTCATGCACCCTCTAGTAAACCACTAAGAATAGTGGTCAGTCAGAGAAACATAGCCAGCTAAAATGAAGAGGAATAAGCCATCAAAGCCGCCGCCGGCTACAATGGGAACCGCGTCCGAAAGATGTTTTGAGTTTAAGAATCTGGAAATTGAGCTATCATGCATGGCTGCTGGAGGCTGCGGTGGGAACCGCCTTTGCAGTGCTATGATCCTGACTTGTGTTGCCAAATATGCCATAGACTTTTTAGAAATTTTGAAATTCACGCGAACTAAGATCTTGTAAACCTTTGCTCCCCTGAAGCTGGCTGTGACAGCCGAGATATTGGGTGATTAAAGAAAAAATAGGTATATATATAATAATTAATAACATCTATTGCAGCTTTGGCTCTCCTTCTACCATTATAATCAATTATGCTGCTAAAACGGAGTTTCATTCTGATTCATTATGATTTAATTTTTATCAAAAACGCTTGTCAAGTTCTACAGATAATCCAATGTTCAAAGCTCTAGCTTTTTGGAAAGAATTATATAATGAAACCTAAAACAACGTAAAATCGGATGGAAACAGATAAGGAGCGAAATGATCAAATAATAGATGCTCACTGTGGGGATAGTAAAGTTTGACCAAATTCACTGAAATTTCACATGTGAATTCACAATAACCCTAGACCAAATAATTGACCATCCCATTTTCGATTTTCAAATTTTCAATTTTTGATCCACCCTAGTGTACATCTTTCTGTGACCCTAGTGTACGTCTCATTTTCGGCCTCGTTCTTTACAGAGACTTATTCTGGCTGATGGACTATAATAGGAGATATTATTGCAAAGGCTAATATTTGAAATTGAACTATTTTCAATGACCTACATTTACTTGTATAGATAAGAATGTTTATCAGTGCAAATAGAAGATCAAAAACAACCAAAGATCTGCGCGTTAAGCATGATATATTTACGACATAGTCGCATAATTTATCAAAATTACTTCTAGAATGTCATCAAGAACTTGAGACTTAATTCACTTCGAATGTTGATCTTCTCTAGCTGAGAATTGGAACTGCAGTAAAGTCCTTGTACGTTGGTCCACATGTGTCGGCATTACTCTGTAGCCATTTTATGTAACCTTTTTCCCCATAGTTCTCGCCATAGATTGACCGTATTAACCAATAGTCCTTTCCATTTTCTGTACCATAGCCAACAAGAAGGCCCACCATATTAAAAGTCCGTTGCTGACAGCTGGATGCTGGTGGTGTGTAGACTCCGCTTTTGTAATTCAAAGCGCTGTTTGGAAGACCCATTCCAACTGCTAATGGGCCTGAAAAAGAAATGAAGTTTGAAGTGTTAAGATAACTTCATTGCATCTATACAATTTTACGCCACAGTCCCAACCACGAAATCACCCTGTACTAGAACAGAACAGTTCAAACCACAGAATCAGACAATCAGACTTCGTTACCCAGAGGCGATGAGTTGTACATTGCATACTATTGGAAATAGGACACACTCTCTCAAACGATAAGCTGTCAGCCAGCCTTTGGACAACAGCCAGTGAGTGAGTGGCATGCATGTTGTAATGTAATTTCTGTCGCACATCACTGTCTACATCACATTCAGTGAGGAATGCTGAGAAGAGGATGGTGAAACCATCAGGTGAACTAATTTTCGTGCGCCTGCTATTTTCTTTAGTAATGATCGGAAGGACCAACATTATGGAGAAAATTTGGGCGCAATGATATGAATTCTTCGAAACTGAAGGAATCGTGGCAGATGGAATTTGCAGCAATCTGCAAGTGACGCACGACTTCTTTCCTATCTCAGTAAGGTATTAGGAATTCCTTTTTGCCCCCTTAATAAGTTCCAGCATGTGCCATCGTTTTGAATTAGTCTCCACTTCTAGTGAGCTGAAAGAGTAAAACAATCTAATTCTGTGCCTCAAGCGGACAAACACTCATCGCGTCGACACATACCTAAAACATAGGCAGAACAACAAAGTCATTACCGACATTCCCCTACAGTCCACAAGGTAGGTGAAACACTCACAAGGCGCACACACAGAGCACACCATGGGACCTGTGAGCTGTCACCGCAGAAACCAGTTGCCTTGTATGCGTGTTGGGTCTAGAGATGACATTTTTCAGCGATGGTCGCAGCCAAAACTAGAGTCGAGGAGCAAGAAAATCAATTTTCCATTGAACGTAATGCAAATTCAAGTCTAGATTCTGACGAAATATCATTGACTTCATCCATCAAAAAAATCACATTAAACGTATACAGTCAGTAAATTTATATCGTGAGGAGTCGAGCGACTTAATTATATTGTACAATATTTACATTTGATGAAATTACCAGGGAGCAAAATTGAATCAAAGATATGTACTTTTCACTTAACAGATGTTCTCAATGTGACAATCGAAGCTCGTGTGTTCTCTAAGCAAGTTATTCCAAACATTGTGCGTGCTTGGCCAATTCAATAAAACAAAGGGAGACAGACGAATGATCGCCATATCAATCTCCACCATTGTATGCAGTGGCTGAGATAGAATCATGTCCCCTCTAAACTAACAGACAGACGCAAGGGAATCCACATCTGTGGTTGCGTCACTGTCAGACTTTTCGGAGCACCTCCACCCCAACGGGGGGGGGCTAGTTCACTGGAGAAGGCTCACCAGATCAAAGTAATTAATCTAAAGGAATTTGAATTTGAAAGCTCTGTAATTACTGTCAAAAAAGCTGCAGATTTAACCGATTTGATATAAACCTACTAATCAAACTGTTCTGGACTGATCAAGCCGCAGCTGAAAAGCGCGCTTGCTTGTAGAGTGGCAGTCGATCCGCCACCGCGCAGACTCTTCGCACTGGAGGCGATTAATAGTCGTGACTTGGCCATGTATTGGTCAACAATATTGTGTCCTCTAGCCGATCTATCCGTGCAAGTGCAATAAAAGAGTGCTTTTATCTATCTTTTATGGTCGTGGAATTAAGTGAATTGTAGATAGATTATATCTTTGGCTAAAAGAACAAACAAAGTTATCAAATTATTATTACGATGAATCCTTGTTAGCACGATTCCTTGGCTTCTTGTTAACACGATAATTAATCACGATTCGAATTGCAAAAGCATGAATGAAAGACTGAAGGTTCATTCACACTAACCAAAATGCATAGAGCAAGTATGTTAGGTAGAGTGGTAACTCCGCATTTATTAAATCCCCAATGTGTATACACTTTCGATTTTATTAAATGAACTCAAAGGAGATACAGTCGGAATTGTTTCCAAATGTGAGATATGCGCATTTATGCAGAAGAAATTACATGAATTACATGAAATTTATGAAGAAATTACAACGGAATTGACTGATCATGATAGTATAAAGCAGAAGGAAATGATATCATTTCCCAGATAGTCCGTGTCTGACAGCCTTGGTGAGGTAATGTTTGTTAAATTGGCAACTCGATGACCTGTGCCATTGCTTTCATGCTCAACCTCAAGAGAATCTTCTTTAGCGTGATCAGGCAACAAGTGCGACTGGCATGGCAAAATCACAGATTCAAGACAAAGATTTGAATTAACTTTGAAAGATGTAAATGGGTCCACATCACCTTTCAGATTCAAGAAATGAGACATGAATTGAGTGAATCATTAAATCATGCCGGTGAAAATTGAATTAAAAACGTGACATTTCAGCCATGAAAGCACGGATAATATCGCGACTTTTTCATGAAGACTTGCATTATAATACGGAGCATGAAATTCGCTTGATAATCAGCTTGATTTCCGCTGAGTTGGGATGATTATTAGGAAATATTCATTCTTTTTGATATCCAACTTACTTTATACTACTTACAACGGGGATTCATCTCGGTAGTATTTAAATTGACAAATTTTGACTTTTTTTAAAACTGCTCAAAATATTTTTTGGACCACGGGAACGTAATCTCCACAAAAAACTGAATCTATTCATAGAAAAAATTTCACTGTATACAGATACGTTTTTGAGTCGACACTCTACCTATATATCCCTACTCTATGCCAAAATGTCTATTCTCACCGAGGCGCGTGGCGAATGGCAGGAGGAGGGAATGTCACACAATAACGAAATATACAACTACAGTTGCCATATCATGATGGACACTTCTTATTACTAAATAATTATCATATTCACATTCCTTGTGTTACATGCATTCGAATGAGCCCCAATAAAGCACCATAACATGACATTTTCCCGAGATGGCTAAATGACGTAGGCTACTCAGTTTTCAGAATTTACATGAAGTCAGATGCAACATTTCGAGCATAATGACTCGAAAATGATATCTGAACGACAGATTTTCTAGGACATACAAAATCATTTTGCATTAGATTTACAAGCGTGAACAAAGTGTGATATAATCAGGTTATTAGGTGTGTAAGTTTTATCATACGAGAACAGTTCGCTATGAGTTGAACTGTTGCTAGGGGCAGTCAATTTTAGAGCAATATCCGAGTAATAGTATGATGAGTTTTGGTCGACCAACGGTCTAGAAAATAAGGTCAATCTGAGGAAATTACTGAGTTCAGTATGATATTACAATGACGAGGCATTTCGTCTTGTTAATTTCGTTAAGTATATAATATATATATATGCTATAAATATATGGATATTCCTGTCCAAAAGAAGGCTCGTCCAACAATATGTGATTTGAGGCCAATTTTTCCTCTCTACATCCCAGCCAAGTCTCTTGAGTTCTTCGTGACATCAAAGCATCGATTCTGTCTTACATCAATGATGATCAGCTTGGCCTCCGACCTCGCTTATCAACCACTACGGCCAATACTAAGTTACATGATGCTATTACAACTCACCTGGATTCCAATTCCAAAGATAACAGTAGAACAAGTGTACTGTTCCTCAATATGAAAAAGGCATTTGATGTGGTTTCCCATTATCTTTTGATAAAAAGTTCATTCCAATCTCTACTCCCTATGGCGGATTGATGCCTGTCGGATTTATATTAAGATTAGCCTCCTATTTAACAAACCGATATGAGGCAGTCTGTATTGACAATAACTGCAGCCGTCTCATAGAGATGACTAGTGAATGACTAGTGGTTCTAAAGTAAGCATCAACTATGACTTGTGGAGTTCCACAAGGTTCCCTATTAGGACCCTTGCTATATCTACTCTTCGTAAATAATTTTGGTGCTTCAGATGCTTCTTACCATTCATCTCCAAATGCATTCATGAATTCGAATTCATGGTTGATGTAGCATGAAAGTGCACTGATAAGGAATTTTGATATTCATTTTGGTCAAATTGTCCTCACAAGGGTCAAAATTGTCGGATAGCTATGTCGAAAGTCAATCATTTCTCTGTACGAACATCTGGCAACCTGTGGTGTCAGGCAGGAGTGCGGGGGTTGGATTGTCCTTGCTCTTAAGTAAGCCATGTGCCATTTCAGAACTTTTTCTACAATTACTTTGATGCAATGATTGTTGTCAGCTTCTAACTAGAAGAGGAATTTGGTATGTGGTAACAAATTTAACTTGCTGATAATGCATCCGCATTCAATTTCGCGATAGTACGCTAGCCCATGGACAGATATATTAACCTATGGGGAAAATGCGCGCAGGTTGTCTAAGTTTGCTACACTTGGCTTCATGAAAATTGTAGATGTCATGAAACCTATGTATGGAAAAAATTTCAATTTATGGCACTTACCATATTCGACGAGTTTTTGTTTCACTAATTTTATAGTACCGTAGAAATACTTTGCACTCTTTAATGTGATGGCAGTCTTTCCGCCGGATCCCTTTCCACGGCACTTTGATGGATGCAGCTGAAACGACACAGAACTTAACATACCTTCATTACAACAAACCAGCTCTTAAATGACAATATAGCAAAGAAAACATTGAATCAACTTTTATGAATTGCTATACGTCAATCGTTAACGGATTTAGTACAATTCGACGGAACAGCACGACCTTTGCGAATGAATACTTTCGACTACGACCACATAACAAAGCATCAAGGCTAACAATGCTACGGATATCTCTGCAACATTTGGTAGTCATTGAGGCGCTGCACGCATATTTCAGGGTGCCTAGGGAACATCCCTATTTACATGCTAGTTACTTCGCTTTCATATCAAAATACATTGCACATCAAAAGTAGAAAGATTTGAAGTCTTGCTTTTTGACAATCATTGCATTCGCACCACCTCAAGGTGCCCATCACGAGAAGTATATATTTACAAGTTATGAATACAACAATCATAGAGTAAGTATGTTAGGCAGAGTAGCAACTCAGTATTAATTAAATCCCCAGTGTGTATACAGTTTCGATTTTATTAAATGAACTAGAGTAGAGACCCAACACCACATGTGCGATGTGCCATGTGCACATTTTTGAACTTTTGGAGAAATTTACACGGATTTGACTGATCATGATAACAATACAGAATAAATAATAGAATTTTACAAATCCTTCGTGTCATGTCAACATTGGAGTGGTAATATAGTTTGTTAAATCAGCAATTCGATGGGCAATTACTATTATTTTAATGCTCAGCCTTAATAATAAGAGTATTTTCTCAATCGTGATCATATCACAAACTATCTGCCACTGAAAGAGTAAAATATCATAACTAAGGACAATTGTCATAAATAGCTTTAAAAGATGCAAATGGGTCCACTATTCAGATTCAAGAAAAGAAATGCTCACTAATTTATTGAATGATATAATCATTGCGGATGAAAATTGAAATAAAAATTTCAAGTTTCAGCCGAGAAACACAATGAGATTCCAACTTTTCCATGAAGACTTGCATTATGATGCGGTTTATGAAATTTCCTTGATAATCAGCTCAATTTCCACTTAGTTATGATACCTTTTAGTAAATGTTCATTCCGTTTGATATCCAATTAGTTTGATACTACTTATATAGTGAGTCCGCGTCACTAGTATATATACACAAGAATAATTTGCAAAACTTTAGCTTCTTAAAAAGTGATCATATATTATTTTTTCACTCGACACTGCCTACTATATACTTACTCTATGATAGCAATAAATATATAAAAACAATTCTTCTTTCTTTATAATTCCTTTAGGTAGCATGATAGTTTAGAGGTGAGTTGTAGGATTCCTTGGATTTACGGGCCGGGCCCGTGAACGTCTCTGGGAAGCAGACCCGCATTCGGGCCCAGTCTGTCTCGGATCACGCTTCAGGTTCTTGGTGAACACGCATTTAAAGCGATTTTCATCATATGAAGACAGCAAGACGTAAAAATGAGCCTGAATTGAACAGCTACTAACCACTATTTGCTATTCATATAATTAAATTTGCACTCTCTGAATGGTAGGGTATTCCATGCATGGTTCATGTCATTCTAATTAATCGATACGTGATATTTGTAGAAGATAAAAGTGGTATCCTCGCCATTTGAAGTATCTGAGATACAGTTTTCGTCAATCTATTGCTATCTATCTCAAATCGCTCGAGTGTTTGAGTATTCAGGTTAAGGGTCGAACCGCAACTAAACGAGTACCGGTATGTGTCGTCCGTATTATATTTTGTATCCCTTACTCGGTAGCTGAAGTAGTGGTATAGGTCAGGGATGCGGAGTCGGAGTCCCGGAGTCCTATCATTTTTGCTGGAGTCGGACTCCGGACTCCGGCCTATAACTAGACCCGAAATATAATACAAACAAATTATTTATTCTCGCGCATAGCTGTCACTGTCTTGATATCAACTTTCTCCGTCAAACAAAAGTACAGAGGCACTGCTGCATCCAAAGCTTGTAATAGTGAGGGAATGAACCGTAACAATGAAAAAAGGATTGTCTTTTCTCTCGCTGATTTAGTAGAGAGGACAAGCCTTCCCAGCCTCGATCAGGGTAGCCTCGATATAGGTAGGTAGAGTGCCGACTCAAAAAAGCATCTGCATATACTGAAAATTTTTCTATGAAATGATTCAGTTTTTTTGCAGAGATATATCCCGTGGTCCAAAAAATATTTTGAGCAGTTTTGAAAATAGTCAAAATTTTGCCAATATTACCGAGATGACGCCCCTATATAAGTAGTATGAAACAAGTTGGATATCAAAAGGAATGACTATTTGCTAATAAGCATCCTAACTAAGCGGAAATTAAGCTGATTATCAAGGGAATTTCATGATCTGTATTATAATGGAAGTCTTTATGAAAAAGTTACGATGTCATTCGTGCTTTCTTGGCTGAAATTTCAAGTTTTTAATTCAATTTTCACCGGCATGATTTTATCATTCATTAAATCCATGTTTCATTTCTTGAATCTGAAAGGTGATGTGGACTCATTTACATATTATAATTGAAGTCATTGTCTTTGATTATGTGATTTTGCTGTGCCAGTGGCAGGTTGCCTGTAATATGATCACGCCTAAGAAGATTCTCTTGAGGTTGAGCATGAAAGTAATTCGAACCCATCGAATTGCTTATTTAACAAGCATTAGATCTCCAAGGCTGTCATGACACGGAGAATCTGCAGAATGCCATAATTCCTTCTGCATTACAATCATGATCACTCAGTTCCGTGGCAACGTCTTCAAAACTGCAAAAATGTGCATATCTCACATTTAGCAACAATTGCCAATTATGTCACCCTCGAGTTCATTTAATAAAATCGAAAGTGTACACACATTGGGTATTTAACAAATGCGGAGTTACCACTCTACCTAATGTACCTACTCTATGACATTTGTAAGATTCATGATAGTTCCGACAACGATCATATCTGAACCGATGGTACAATAACGATGCAACATTTTTAATTTGATTTCTTAGATAACTACACTGTTAAACAAAAATCACCACATGAACATCGGACATATTATATCGAAAATTTCCACCAAATTTCATATTATCAATCGTTTCGGGTAGACTACAATAGCTGAACATACTAATGGTTCATTCTGCTTATGCATGCTCACTGGTGATTTGCCTCTCCATGGATTAGCAGCTTCTTTGACGACTCCATTCTGTTCGCTAGCCAATTTGAAGACGTCAGACATTCTAAGTTGGCAATTGTTTGAGCAGTCAAGGAAATCCTGTGTTGAAATGGAGATGTTCTTTTGAAACTTCTTTATAAGCTGCCCTTCAATAGCTCCGGTTGCTCCAGGTGTAAACCATCCACAATTCACTACCTGGAAAATCAACACGACAACCATTTGCGATATTCTTTCCACACTGTTCCTTTAGGATTATAAAAGCTTGAGCTCGAATCCTGATAATAAAATCAGAATTCGGTCGTAAATTTCTGTAATTTCTGCTAATATAATAAGGTTGACGGAGGCTAGTAAGCCAGAATACATTGCAGTTGTAGCAATTTTAATCAGATAGTTATTACGCATTAACTGCAACGAAACTGATAGAAAGCTAGAAAGAATAATGGGCCTGTGCGTAATTATGTTGTGTTCATATATCAATTAACCTAAATTGAAGCAATGGCCAATCAATGAGTTGCAAAGATTTTATGTTTTGTTTTGATGTTAGCTTAATTCCATTTCTGTTACATCAACTTTCAACTGATTTATAACAATTCAGAAAACCGCGACTTGCATACATCTAAATAGTTAGTGCATTGAATACATGTGAACCATATGGAACATTCTATCCATGCATGTCACTGCAATTATTGGACTTAAGAAGTGGTTACTTAAGAGTCGATCCTTTATTACAGGAATTATTCATGCTTCAAAAGTCGGCATCATTTTTTTTAATGATAGAAATTCTGAATTTTGCACCAAATACCATTACATAATCTCTATATCAAACATTGTGCGATGTTGTGCGCACATTGGTTGTATGAAGAAATTATCTAACTTGAGCATCGCCATGCTACGTTCTCAAAATGCTGCTGCTGTCTTGCTACGCAAAATAGTTGCCAGGCTATGATCTTAGTACATGTAATTTCAGATAGGAATAAAAATTTGTCGCATTTGAAAACTTTTATTCAATAAATGAATATCTTCAGAAATTTATGTATGAATTTAAATGATAGCTTAAGTTTTTCTATATTGCCTAATAATCGATCTGTCAATCATTAGACATCAGCAATCAAAAAAATGGTTGAACCATTTTAATGGTTAAGTAACTATGATTTCTTTCGAGAGAGCCGAATTCAAGTGATGGAATGAGCTTTTTTAACGATCAATTTTAGCTATTATCTATAGCAATCTTCAGGTAATGAATTTATGAAAATACAGAATAACATCTAAAATTCACATCAGGATATATGAGATACAGAATTAATACAAAATTATGTAATTGCTATTTACGCAACTAGTGCATGATTGCTTCTTTGTAGCATTCCACGAGTTAAATATCTTAAATTGACGAACCCGTAGGGTGAGGACGAGTTGCGTCGATGATCCGCTGTAAAAAGATGTTTTTCCTGATCTCATGTTTCTTGTGCTGGTCTCACTCGAGCTGCTGTACTATAACTATCGAACTGGAATGGTGAAAAGTGCCTGTTTCATCTAAATCAGCAGTCTATTGATAAGTGCAATATGGACCTTAATGACCAAATCCAGTGTATTGATGATTTGATTAATCTGTTACCCAAATGGCGAGCAAGGAATCCTCTGCTAAATATGTATCTCGTAAGTCCAAAAGGTGGAGAGTATCTGCTGCCAATGCTTTTGCCGATGTTTTACACAAGGTGAGAACTGAAAATTCGTTGGCTGCATGGACACAATACTTCAGTTTTGCTTATTGTTGTCTACGTAAACCGCCAAAGTTAAAGGAACCGTCAGCATCGCCAAACTTAGCAATTATCATTAAGAATCAGACTGCAATCTTTTAAAAAATTTCGTAGTATACCATCATGTCAAATTTTGGAACCACGCTCTGAGAATTAATTTTGAATTATTATTTCATTAATTGTATGAGGTTGGATGACGATTTTTATCTGTATCTAATTTACTGATTCTCTACAATAGGGTATACTGCACTGAAGACGGCAAATAAGCCAGAAGCGTTTGTATTTTCCGCAATTCTCATCCACTGAAATTTTTCCTTTCGGGGTCTCGGCATGTTTTGATAAAAGCTATATAGCTATGTATATAGATGTCTTACTAGTCCCTGAACTGTCTAACTCGTGTTTAGTATTGATATTTTCATAAAATGCCTCACGTAATCGGAGATTGGTGGTGGAAAAAGTTGGAAAAGTCGGAATTGGAGTCAATTCCGATGCGGTATTAATTCCATTTTTCGTGGGCATTGGAATTGAATTGAATTGAACTGTTTCGACTGTGAATGGAATTAGACTTGGGATTGAAACTTCTGCTCTGGAATTGGAATCAAAAAATTTCAGTAAAATTTTCCAGCTCTGGTGGTGGAATCTTTATGAAACGATCGTTGTTGTTAATGTAGTTTGTGAAGAATGATTACAATATTTAAGGTATTTATAAACCGATGAGTTGTTGCTAGTCAGATATTCTCGACAGTGTATGTGTAAAATGGGAACATATACTGTTGTTTTTGATGGGACAGTTTTGAAGTGTACAATTTTGTTAATTTTTTTTGTTTCAATCCACTGCACAGAGTATTGTTTTTTCTTGTGATTCTAAAGTTTATGTCTTCACGATGAAATGCATTATTGATCTGATAGTCGACCTTTTCAGAAAGATACGGAAATGGAAAGAACATACAATCAAAATTTGCTTTACTTCGTTTTCTACACTTATTGCTGATCTTTTTGATATTGAATTAGGATAACCAATGAGTCGTTGAGCTTTAATGAAATTTTGCTCATGCTGTTTATACATTTCTGCTTTTGAACAACGTTCTGACATTCTCTGTATTTCATTTCTTGTGCGATTCAGTTTACCTGTTTGTGGAAGATGTGAACGATGATGTATGAAAAATATCTTTCCAATCAATCAATTGCAGTTATCCAATTTCATCAATTTATTAATAGTTAATTGATTAATCTATACATTTTTCGCAAACCAGTTAGAAATACATAGCACAATATAAAATTTCAGCAGATGAAAGAAAATTTAATATAGGTTAATTTCTGTTTTGTAGTGAATTTTTTTTTGATCATCGGCTCTTATCTCGAAAGTTAATGAAGCCTTGACTATCGTATTGAAAATATTGACCATCATGTAATCAGCTGCTCAATGAGTTGATTCGATCAAGCTGTAGTTAAATTGAAAACAAACCCGTCGAAACTGAAACCGTTTACTTCCCGTTACTCTCTTCACTCCACTCGTTAGCACTCCGTACAGAGATCGTCTGCCTGGTCAGTCTCTACACATCCAATAAGTAAGAAAAGGGAGAATGATACAAAGGTTACATAATGCAGATCGCCACCAGCGTCCGACGCACAAGCACACGTTACTCACTCATTCATTCATTCACTTATATGTCATGTCATAATTCTCTAACATCGCCACCTGATTTTAAGAATCATAATCAGAGTCCGTATAGCGCCAAGGCTCAGCTGTCACTCTTCCACTTCGTCTTTGCTCACTTGGGATGTCAGGATCCTCGGAATTCAGGTTAGATGAGTCGTCGTCATCAGAACGAGAGTCAAGTCGTATTCTCCTGATATCCGATATATGGCAATGCACTCCGTCCACCTAGGTTGCTCCACCGTCGGTGATTCTCGTTATTTCTCCGGTACCCCACCGCGTGGTGCATCTTGCATTTGGAGGCTTCGCATAGACCATATCACCTTCGGAGAATTGAGAATGATGCGCAGAATGTTCGACTGAATCGTTTCGTTGCAGCGGACAACTCCATTTCCGTCTGAACAATCGTCGATGGGGAGCTGAATGAGGATCATCACCAACCAGAGGCAAAAAATTGTACCAAAAAACGGCAGTCAATGGAGACTGTCCAGTTCGCGCTGAGTTTCTTCTGATAGTCCGGTGATGCCGCTCAATCACTCCATTCCCACTCGGTCGATAAGCTGCTCGATAAATTACTCGCACTCCCCAGGCACGACACGCCTCTATCAATTGCGCAGACTTAAATGTTGTCGAATTATCTAACAGTGACTCCACTGGTGGCCCCATCTCGCGAAAAACAGGCATGAACGCATTGAGAACTGTAGCAAGTCTCTCATTCGGTAATTCTTTCCATATGGCGAAGCGACTAAGGCCACTGTCAATAATTGTAAGAAATTTCTTGCCATTATAGAGGGTGGTATCGCATGCTAGTCTCTTCCAATTCTCCCCTACACTCAGTTCTCCCCTCTCCCAGCGAATAGGAGCCGGATGAATAGTAGAACATTCAACACAACTCTGCACCACACATCGAACAGTTTCACGATCTATCTCAATTTCAGGATAACAAGAACGGAAGAGATACAACGTCTTGTCAATTCCGCAACGAATTTCTTCGTGCACAAGCTTGATTCTATCACTGATCGTTACATGATTTTCAGAAGCCACACAGCACTTTCGGAACTCGCGTTAGCCGATCAGCTTTATTCTCGGCCGATCTAACCAGTATTGGTAGCATTTCCATGCAGTACTCCGTCATAGTATCATACAGGATCCCTAACCTTTGATAGTTCAGCGCTCCAGCCATACCATGAGTTTGCACTCGAGACCGTTCAGTCGCGAGATTCTTCAACCAACCGTAAACAGTACTGGAATCGGTCATTATGTCCAACTTCTTAAGTCCCCATGATACGGCTAAATTCACTCCTTTCAATATAGATTCGAGCTCCGCTAAGTTAATATGGGCAGAATCGTCCTCGCGTCGTAGCCAGCAACCGTCCTCAACCACTTCGCCGTCTACCTCGAGACACACACCTGTTGCAATACTACTTGCGTCACACCACACGCGACCTGCTTGCTGATTAGGGACAGTCCATACTCCCTTGACTGGGTCCTCCTTGCTCACTCGCTCCCACAAGCTTTGAACCAGCGATACTATACGATCTTCGACAAGATCATCCCATCCGCCACCGCCATTAGACAACCGCTTCAAATAGGAGCAGGCAGGCCTAAGCCAAGAGGCGACCGGAAAGTGGCCTACTAGTTTACCACAAAATGAAAATAATTCGCGGCGAGTCATTGATTCTTTAGGCGAGACGAGGACGTTATCTCGTTTCCATCGGATAAGGCCATCACTGTCGAAAACTCGCAGGCCCAGAACTCTAGCCCCTGCCAGTGAAGCTGCCGCCTTCGCCTGAAGTCCAAATCTACGAAGCACTTGAGACACGCGATCTGCAGGTACAACACTTTCATTCACGACAATATCGTCGATGTATGAGTCGGTTCCAGCCTTTACCTCATCATCCTGGCTCAGCACATGATTCACGATAGCCGTCATAATTTTCGGTGCCACATTTAAGCCAAAACCCAGCCTCGTCAAACAATATTTCTCACCTTTGTACATGACAACCTGATAACGCCACATAGAGGGATCTACGTGGACTTGGAGATGGGCTTTTTTCAAATCAATTAGAGACGAATTTGAACCCAGCTTACGCCAAGCTCTCAATTTGTCCCCACAGACTACGCTCCTTCCTGTATGACTCGAAACAAAATCATTGAGCTCTCTGAAGTCGAGGACCGGTCTCACACTACCTTTATTGCGCTGCACTACAGCCATTAGAGGTATAATGCCATCATGATCACCGTCGTATGGTCTCAGCCACCCTTCTTTAATCCAATTGTCAATTTCTGATGAAAATTCCGCCGCAGTATCTGTGTCCATTTTGTAATTATGTATCGAATTTGTCAAACGAGGTTCTGAGTCTTTATCTACCCACTTCCATGATACTAACCATCTGCCCTCTGTGAAACTAGCCGTAAAATCTTTGTCTTCAATCTGCATGGGTTGTTCAATCGCGGAAACAGAGCATATGCTACCAAAACGTACTATTTTCCCGTCGCCAGAAATACTCACTCCACCCAACTCATAGACTGCGTCCATCCCGATGTTCGCGCCAAATCCGGGAATAATGTCCGCTACCACACATTTCATGCTTATCAACCGTCCCGCTATTTCTATCTCGCAATTAGCGTATTGCTCACTAACAGCAGTCTCACCATTCATCATAAGTATACTTAACTTCCGGCCCCTAGTCAACTCACCTGAGGGGAGAACAAGTCGTGAAACAATAGTCCATACACAGCCGGAATCAACGAGGGCGTTCACTGGTCGTTTGTTAATGCACGCTTGAATAGTCGGTAATTGCGCTCTCTTCAAGGGAGGGAAACCGCTGGCGCAGATGGCGGTCCCCGTTACTCGTTTTTTGAGTCCTTACGCATTGGGCACTGAGCGACGAAATGACCATCTTCAAAACACAAGAAGCAGCACCTTTTGATCTTTGTCTGAGGGCAGGACCGTGCCAGGTGTCCATGCTCACCACATCGTTAACACTTCCGAATAGGGCTGACTTTCCTCCTCGACTTAATCGTTGCGGCCGCAGCAGACACAGCTCGGTTCTCCTTGAGATTGATTGACCTCGCTCTCTCCGCCACCTCCGCTAGAGACATCGATTCCAACTTTGAGGCAGCTTTTAACTGAAGTTTGATGTCGCTTGGTAGACCTGATACAAACGCGCACTTCAACAGTTCATTTCCATCTCCAATGAGGCCGACGAGACGTACAAGATCGGCGAGATAAACGTCAACACTTTCACCTGGAATATATCGTCGATCGCAAAGAAGCTCAAAGGCCGAGAATGCATCCAACGAGAAAGCCTTTAAAAGTTCGGCCTTAAGACAAGGATAGTTAGATTTCACTGTGTCACTCAAAGCGTCGTAAACTGCGAATGCGTCGCCTACGAGAAATAATGGTAGAAAGTTTACTAGGTCTTCCACTTTCTGGAGCTTTGAAACTAGCTCCAGCTTTTTCACCCACTCCGAAAAATCCGTAGAGCCGTCATATTGATTGATGATATCCGTTATTCGAGGAGTAGCCATTATGCCGTGATAGCTTGTAGTTAAATTGAAAACAAACCCGTCGAAACTGAAACCGTTTACTTCCCGTTACTCTCTTCACTCCACTCGTTAGCACGCCGTTCAGAGATCGTCTGCCTGATCAGTCTCTACACATCCAATAAGTAAGAAAAGGGAGAATGATACAAAGGTTACATAATGCAGATCGCCACCAGCGTCCGACGCACAAGCACACGTTACTCACTCATTCATTCATTCACTTATATGTCATGTCATAATTCTCTAACATTCTAATTCTTTGAGTGTTCTTCAATCTATTGAGTTCGTGAGTGACTGCTACTCTGCCAAGTCGTGTATCGAGTATGTAGTCGCCTTTCTGTGCCCTCTTGTCGCTCTTCTCCTCGACAGAAATGTGCATTCATCAATTGATTAAAATATTCACTGATCATTTGTTGAATTTATTGAATTATATAAGCTTCTGTGTTGCACCAACAATTGATTGAACGTATGAATGATCGCGAATAAACATTTACGTGGTGACACAAATTGAATTTATGTTTTTTGCCAGTAGTGCTGATAACTCTATTCCGTAACTTCCGATTTTTAATAATGGATAAAAAATAATCAATAAAATGATTAATCATAATTAATATTAATCATCATCTATTGCATCATGATACCAGTTATGAATAAAATAGAACTATTCTCTCACCTACCCTCTCATTTTTTGGCCTGACTAATCCTTGAGATCTATAATCAAGAGTCGCTGGAACTGCGATGGATTCGTCAATTGCTCGGTCGTATGATACCGGCAAGCCTGCAAAATCTTCATGGGAGCATGTTTTTTGGTTTCGTTGGAGTTCTTCCGCCGTCATATCTGTGAATTGATTGACTCCCATTCTGTAGCTGTGAATATTCTGATCAGCTTCTTTGTTATGTTGATTTACTTTTTCCAAATTCTTTTCGAAAACTGTTCGCCTGCAAAAATGATAAATTTGCTTAGGATCCACGTACAGACAATGTGTCTTTAAAGAAGCAAAACAACTACTGTAGTCTAAATGTATATTTTGCTCTCATTTCAAAAATATCAGCTCTTAAACCCACATTCCACTTACATGCATTCTTATTAGCAATCATAGGCGTCGATCCCAAGGGGGGCAGGAGGGGCGCTCGCCCCCCCCTGAAAAATTGTCCGGGGCGAGACTATGTTTTCGCCCCCCCTGGATTTTTTTTTTCAGTCTCCACTTGCAGATCAACAATTTATCATATGAAATATCGTCTGCGTTAATTGATCACTTGCATTATGGCGAATTTATCCATCATGTATTGTATTAATGTATACCGCACGCCTCGAATTTCTCTTCCGATCGCGCATTGTAAAATGTAAACATTCATTAGTAGATGGCAAATTTCTTAAGGCGATTATTAGCTGAAGATAATCGCTTGAAATATGATGAACACTTGTCTAGTGACGTCCTCATCTGTGCGCCCAGCGGGATTTTGACCAAGAACTGCATAATGAAACAATGACTAAAACCCGAAATCCATTTGGTCATACCGCATGTTGAGATGATTAGCTTATATTTGATGAATCTGGCAGATCTGCAAGGTTTCGAGGAAATAATCCATTATGTAAACATGAGTTTCACTACATACATGTATTCTCTTTCAAGACGATCACTTGAGAAACGAAATGTAGAAAGTTTAGCTAATTTCTTTGGCTTTTGACTAAAAGAGGATCATAGTCATTACATTACCTGCAGGTGCCTTAGTCATCGCTTGATTTATAGCTTACCTACCGTTAATTCAAGCGAAATTCGATGCGAGATTAACTGCATAATTCAAGCGAAATTTCGTGCCCTAGAGTTTCCAGTGCAAATTTAATCAAGAAATTTCGCCCCCCCTGAATTCAGAGTAAATCGACGCCTATGTTAGCAATACTATCAGATTGGTGACTGTGCTTCATACTATCAATGGTGTCAATTGAGACCACTTTATAGTTACTTCATATCCGCTGATGAAAATTTGATGAAAAATAACTCTATTTAGTGATCTGCTTACGATGCCCATAAGTCACAAATACGTTTGTTATATGTAGATGCATTTCTATCTCATCCATATTATTCACGATCTCTATGAAAGTGAAATAGTTATCAGAATTGATCTATGCTAGAAGCTACTTGACAGGATTGAAAACGATGCGTTCTTATCGTATGCCTTGTGGACAGTTTATGCATATTTCCATTTGATCGGCTTACGGTAAATAAATTAGCCTACCGTATTTATAGCCAATCAGATCAACACGAATTCCACCAGCAGCTCAATATGGTTTCTAAAGATATCTGGGTAGTATGTGACAAAGGTTTTGTCGTTCGTTCATTCTCACTCCTTACTTTTTCGAAGACTGGTGGTTCTACTGCTACCGTGAATCAGTAGCGGCCTTGCGGCTTTGAAGTGATAACTTCAAAGTGAAAACCTCAATTTGCGATGAGAAAGAATAATCACAACATTAAGTATGCCTTATGTGTCCAGTAAGTGATCAAATAGATTGAAAACTTACTGAAAAGAAGCTTCATTAAAAGGAAATTAAGTTGATCATGAAGGAAATTTAAATACGGCATTTTAATTGAAAAATTATTGTTTCTTGACTCAATTTTCGAATAGCTTAGCAAATTTAGTTAGTCTTTTTTCCAACAGGCCGAAAAGATATGTTAAGTTAAACACCTCTCCAACGTATTAATTAACTCAAACAATTCTGCGGGCAGCAAAAATTATTGTGTAGAATTGATTCGTAAATGATTAGGGTAATAATGCTCTGTAAAGGCCGATTTATGCTCGTAGCGCATCGCGCAAACAGCATGATAACCGATAAGGAGCAGATTTGTTATGAGATGACGTTATGTCATGAGGTAATGGGAGCTAAATGCGCATGCGATGCAGAAGGCGACTGTTTATACTTCCGTCGCATTTTGGCAGCGTAGTGTTGTCTGTGAAGAATATATTAAAATTCTCTCTTCTCTACTACTTCATGTACCACATAGTCCGCAGTCAGAATGAATTTCTGCAGGGAACGAGGCCGAAAATAAGACTTTTACAGAGTGATGCACACCCTATGCCTACTATGAATCTGCGCGTCTGCCGAGATCTAATTGTTTCCTCTTCTTGTCAGACAGAATCAAAGAAAAGCACATCCAATGGGACACAGATTGCCGTTTTTGGCTAAAATGAAATTTTATATCTTTTCTCTGATTAAGTGAAAAGTACTAATTCCAAGAATCATAATTTTATTCACATTCAACCGCATTCTCACATACTTGATGTATTCTCACATTCCGATCAGATGCATGATAAGAGCGCATGCACATCATAGGAAATGACCAGAAGACATTCCATGTCAAAAATTATGACTTTTGACTTAATACTTTCCAGTTGATAAGCGTTTTAACCAAAAGCTGCAATCTGCGTCCCATTGGATTAACATGAGCTTTTCTTTGATCCTGTCTAAGAAGAAGAGGAACTCACTAGAACGCGGCAGACACACCGATTCGTAGTAGGCATAGGTTGTACATCATTCTGTAAAAGTATCATTTTCGGCCTCGTTCCCTGCAGAAACTCGTTCTGGCTGCCGGACTAATAACTTTCTTCGCGATATGACTACCACATCAACAACGATATAATTCTTTTGAGTGGATTTCTTTTTCAGATGTCATTTCATGATTCACTAAATTGACTATTATTCTATTTTTGAATACGACTTTGGTCTCTTCAGTGTATATATTAAGATTAATTTAAAGTTATGTTACTTTTCCTTGATCACACCGTTCTGCTCCTTCAATGTCTGGAAATTTGTGACATGATCAAGCGCAAGTAAAGTGCCCTTAATAAGGTTGAGACTTGTAAGAAATAGTCACTTTCATCGAAGTCAATTTAAAAAATTCTGCATCTTGAAAGTTGAAAGTGACTCGGAGGATTTGCAAAATAATATTCTTTCCTTTGCATCGCATCATGATCAGCCAATTCCGTGTTTCCATGCGTGTTAACTTCTCCTAAACGATAAAGAGTAAAAGCGCAACAGCAAAGGAACTTATTTAATAAAATCGAAGCTGCATTCTTTTTGGGATTTAATCAACATTGAATTGTGACTACTGTATGCCTAATATTCGTACTCTAGTATGAATCGTGCGTGTATCTTATTGTGAGATCAATCTTAAATCGCAGAAACTTACCGGAATACTTCTTCTTCGTGGGTTGCATAAGACTTCTGATGCAAAGATTTAAATGATTGCCATTCAGTTTCAGTCGATCTGGCAATCACAACTCCAACAATTGACAAGAATACGAACAGAACTTTCATTCTGTTGCCTCAACGAATTTTCGATGCTCTAGAAGCTCAAACGTGACTGTAATATAGATTTTTGAAAAATGCTTTATCTCAACCCTCGACCATTAAAACTACTCAAATCATTGACTTGAAGAATGCTTTCACAAGCTGTGCTCTCCTTGATGCAGTTGGTTCCTTTCTCATTTCTGATTGTGTCAACCATTTCACATTTGGCAATTTTCGAACTGCAGGTGATCATTAGCTTACGAGTTTACGTGATTTTTACCTAGCACGTTTTCACAGGTTTCATTCTCAAGAAGAATTGCGTACTCGACGACACTTAAAGAATATAGGAGCATTAAATGAGTAGCAGCGTATTCGTCAATAATATCAAGACCTTATCATGCCAAAGTTCTTGCGAATTTAAGCGATTCGTGTCAATGATTTTAGTCATGTGAAAATTGTTGAGACAGTATTAATGATACTCGAAGAAGCATTTGAAGATTAGCTTCCAAAGCATGCCTATCTTACAATCTATAAGTGGAAAATGATAGCTTGATATTTTCCAAGTCATTCCTCAAGTGACAAAGTTGTATATCAACTCAAACTTTAGAGCATTTTCAAAATTTTATTTCATTTTTGGAGAATGTTGAACTATAGTTCTCCCAAAAGAAATAAAATTTAAAAGTGGAGGAGCATTTTTTTGATGATGCAGAGTGAAGCAGGGTGAAGCATTTTTCTGATGATGCAGAGTGAATCTCATGCCCAATAATATTAGAAGAAGCCTATGTAATATTCAATGACAATTAATTGATCAAATGAAAATTTGAAATTTAATAGTGGAGGAGCATTTTTCTGGTGATGCAGAGTGATGCAGAGTGAAGCTCACGCCCAATATTAATAGAAGAAGCCTATGTAATACATGTATTCAATGACAATGAATTGATCAAATGAATGAACGAATGAGCGTGACTTGTTTATTTATACTCAGAAGCACATTACAGTAGGTGATGCGACTCTTCCATTTTTAAAAGTAATAGGTTTGACCCGACTAAGGTTTGAACACAAGTCTCCCGGACACACAGTGACCACTCTTCAACAAGACCATAATGGTGGTAGTATACTACAGTGTTTGAATTAGGACTAAGTTCAAAGTTATCTTCCATTCGCAATCCTTTAAAAAAACTCGATTGATGTCTTTTTCAGGGATTATGTTTGATAAATTTTTTCAAAAGAAAATCGTGGGAACCATTTGTAATTGACTGAGCTTTTTCAAAATAGTCGCCAAAATATCACTCAAAATCATTATTTGAAAAGAAATAGCTTGCAAATAAATTTCTCAGTGACTGGAGATTCACAGACATAGATTCTGGTCATTCGCAATGGCTTCACAATTTTTGTTGTAGTTGATTCTTTCTCAAATAATGACTTTTTAGTTTTTTGGCAGCCGCTTCTAAAAGCTCTACCATTTACGAACGGTTCCAAAGATTTTTCCATAAGGGTTTTAGACACTAGAGGAAGTGAGAATACAGCTTTGTGAAAGTTTTTGTGGTAGAGAACATTCAACATCACAGAAATTTCAAAATGATGACAAGAAGTTATGATTGATAGATAGCGATACATAGTGTTGGGGTGATTTCCTGACAGACAGTGACTTATATTCACCATGATGTGACCTAAGATGAAGGGATTTGGATTGCAATAAATTATTCTCGAATTTGCATAGCTTTTTTTCCTTTGCTGAATAAGAAATTTATTTAGGACATCTATCATGAAAAACACCCTTAAATTTAAGTTTCTTCCAGTCAAGTATTCGCATTTCTTTTGAAATTAGCTAATTTACATATCATCCTTACACAGAAATGACAACATCTTCATCATGTATGACGTGTACAACGTGCATAGCAGAATTGTGGCGCATACAAGCTGCTTCATTGCACCTTGATCATATGTAGACGTACTTCAAAATGCTATCTGACAGTTGCGATCACGTCCCACGAGCTTTCTTAATTTACTGAAGTTCTTTTCAACTGACAGCGAGGTGGACTTTGTTCGAAGCAACTTCCTATGCGAATCAGGAGAAATGCATGCAGAATAACGTGTGTAGTTGACCTAAATAATGTCCTTTGAAGACATGTCAGCATATCCCGATTAACCAAATTCAATGGCACTCTATGGTATTCTATGACACGCAATGGGAGTGCCATAGCACACCTCACCATTCAATCGAAGTCAATTGAATCCTATTGCACTGGAAGTGGGAAAATATGAGTGCCATAGAAGCTATCCAAAAGAAGCAAACGCGCATTGACAGTTTTGACTCCGTAATCTGACTTTGTCCAATGATATTGCAACATTTGCATGTTCAGTATAATTTCAGATGCCTTTGGCATGTGCAACAGTCATTGTTAATCACATCCTTTGGTCGTGTCTCAGTGTCTCGCATTTTTATGAAAATCCGTCGTTTGCTGAATTAATCATCTTATCCGGTTTGTCTCAATCATCACATCAATGGAGTAAGTTCAAATGAAACTTCAGTTGTTCAGTATCATTGTTCAGTATCATTTGTATAGTCCATCAGTCAAATCATCAAGTCCTCATTGTTCCAGCATTTCATTCACGCACTGTTTTATTGAATTATGCAATTATTTAGATTTTTCGAGCTAGGAATTAGAACTACTGTATTATAAGATTTATGTAGACAGTCTTATCTATTCCTCGTTCAATTGTCGTCTGTGTAAAGTAGCCATTTCAACAATGCGTTCAAGTGCTATGCGATGTGCGTTATCACAGCACAAAAATTATCGTAAATTTGAATATTTTGATTAGATTTAATTATTCAGGATATTAACTTAAAAATCGTAGACCTTTCTAAGCGAAGACCTACGCATACATTTATGCTATAAGTCTTGAAGATAAGCTGTAATCACTTAAATGATGCAGCAGTTAGTTACATCGAAATTATAACAGAATTTTTCTTATATTAGATACCGGGTGTATCTTTTGATTCCGCTTGTTTCATAGCTTTCTAACTGGCCCAAGCATATTATGTTTTGAATTTCAGTTCGTGCTAATCGGGTTCTTTCAACGAGTCTGCTGCGTCATATGAGTTTGGTGAAATCCTCGAATCGGTGTTTTAAGCCATGAAGTAAGTTATCAAGTCCTCGGTGTTCTAACAATTTATACACTACTATCTGATTGAATTATAGCCCAATTATTTTTGGTCTTTTACTTATCACTTAGAAAACCGTTCTTTAATTTCACTTTCAAAACCTTTAATAGGTGTGCCATCAAGTTGACTCCACTGTTTCATAACTGGTTGGAAAGATCAACTCGAGAAAATGAAAAATCAAACACAGATTTTCTTCAACCAATTAAGAAAAAATATTAAATTATTCTTCTGTGTAACGCTTCGCTTTCTGCTTCTGCTGGTACAATCATAAAAATAAAGGGAACTTTAAAATCACATTGAACGAATTTACTAGAGTCTGATGCATGGGAGCTGCTTTCTCTTGTTCCCACAGGCCGACGAATTTCTATGTTCTTTGCTGAGGTGCATAGTTGACCATTGAATCACTTTCATAGAAGGATTGGCACTGTATGCAATTAGCAGTTGATAGACGTGTGATATAGGGACAGTCACGTGAACTCACACTCTAGATCTTATTGTGCGAGCCGATTCTCCAACATATGTCGATGTGCAACCTGTACATTCAATGAGACATATACAAAACTTTAGTAATCACACTTCAGATTTGTAAGACTGTGTACAGTATACACAGTTAGCTATCATACATACACTCCTGTTGTGACATGGGTAGTAAAATATGAGATAAAGGTTTATTAGGGAAACAAGACATTCAATGAGGTGGCTTTTATTTCTCTTGATTTCTCAATTCATTGCTATTTGGTAATGATGACCACAACTTTTCTCTTTCACCTCTTTCTCACTCGATATACTCACTTGCTTCATGGCATGTCTGATAACTTTCTTTGGATTATCGCTCTTGCATTGCCGTTTGGAATTTGTGTTATATTCATGTCATTTTCCTTCAAAGCATCATTTTTTCACATTTCTTGAAGTTCACCTAAGTTCAATTTTCAATGGATTGACGAGGATATATAAAAAATGGCAATTAGAGTATATATGATAGCTATCTGTAAATACTGCACACAGTCTTACAAATCTGAAAGTGTGATTGCTAAAGTTTTGTATATGTCTCATTGAATGTACAGGTTGCACATCGACATATGTTGGAGAATCGGCTCGCACAATAAGATCTAGAGTGTGAGTTCACGTGACTGTCCCTATATCACACGTCTATCAACTGCTAATTGCATACAGTGCCAATCCTTCTATGAAAGTGATTCAATGGTCAACTATGCACCTCAGCAAAGAACATAGAAATTCGTCGGCCTGTGGGAACAAGAGAAAGCAGCTCCCATGCATCAGACTCTAGTACAATTCGTTCAATGTGATTTTAAAGTTCCCTTTATTTTTATGATTGTACCAGCAGAAGCAGAAAAGCGAAACGTTACACAGAAGAATAATTTAATATTTTTTCTTAATTGGTTGAAGAAAATCTGTGTTTGATTTTTCATTTTCTCGAGCTGATTATTCAATGATTATAACTAAGTGTTATTACGCTTTATCAGGGTTGTACTACAATAGTGCTACACTTGTTTATTACATTCGTGATGCACCGTGCGCAATATTCTGCGTAATAATGTGTTGTAATGCTGTTCTTCTTGAAAATTAAGTAACCTTAATAAGTGTACCACGGCGCTCTAACACGAAAAATTAATACACACACACGCAAGCATAATCGTAGAAGAAAATAATTCTCTGGAAGTCGTCATTAATATTCAATTCGGTTGCTTTAAACTCATACTTCAAATTATAAGTTAGAATATTAAAGTCTAAACCAAAAATTGAATGGACTAAGATGCACTGTAAAATTTCCTTTATTCTATAGATTGACGATGTTTCCCCAAATACATGTGGTAATAACTTTAGATAGTCTAGGTAGCAAGGATTCCATTCCAATACTTTTCTTTAGTCACTCAGCTTTGTAGCCGCTACACAACTTTCCCGCTTGTCTGTAACGCCTACCTTGTGTGATTCATTCATTGCGCTAGGTACATGGGCAGCAGGTACGTTGTCTGACCCCTATGTGCAAGCAATCTTAGTACAAACTCACAGGTTTCTCAAGTGATCGTCTTGAAATAGAACAGTGAAACTCATGTTTACATTATGGATTATTTCCTCGAAACTTTGCAGACTTGCCTGCCAGATTCATCAAATATAAGCTAATCATCTCAACATGCAGTCTGACCAAATGGATTTCGGGTTTTAGTCATTGTTCCATTATGCATTTCCTGTTCAAAATCCCGCTGGGCGCACAGATGTGGACGTCACTAGACAAATGTTCATCATATTTTAAGCGATTATCTTCAGCGATTATCTATTAATTTTCATCCACTGCATAATTTGCATTCTTGCTTTTGCTAATAATCCTTGCAAAGCTCAAAGAGAAATATAAAAAACTGCTGATTGCGGCAAATGATTGCGGAACTTTTCTTCTCTCTTCTGCAGGCCTGTTTATATCGCGGAAGTTGATACCATTTATCGCTACTTGACAAGTAAATCAGTTAAATAAATTAACTATTGGTTGTTGAAATTTTAAACGGCCGCCTTAAATAAAGGAATGTAAATTCCGACATTTAGTTGTTCTGATAGGAAATAGATCAAGCAGCGTTTGTGATAAGAAAATGACGCTTTGCATCTAAGAATTTTAAATGATAAAAAAGATAAATATTTTATTTGAAAATCTCTCAAGAAGGAAGGAAATAATTACGAGAAAGTATTCATCTTTCGAATATAGTAAGTAGGTGATGCTTCCTATGTTTGTCTTTATGCATGTATGTAATTAAGTATGCGTGATCCACTAATGTATTATTGAGATTAAATATGTACTAGCCATGATTCCCCAATCTATGTTATTCCCATGCTACAACTCCCATGAAACTGAGGTTTTCAGTTTTCAATGCCGAATTTTTCGACCGACTTTTCAAAGAAAAAAAAAGAAGAGAATCTATTCATAAGGATGATGAGTTCCTCTCTAAATAAGCATGTATGGACCAAATGTAATGACAGAAATCTAATATCACCGCCACTACAGTATATATGAATTATCTATGAAACTTGAATCCATTGTCCATAATTTTTGAAATTATTTTTATTATGTATTAAAATTAAAATTCATATTTGAATTTTAATGCAAACATGATAATCACTCTAATAAGCTTAACCTCTTTCGTTTCATCTGATGCGGTTTTAGTAGGTTAAGGCTTAGGAGCATAAATCTTATCAATAATGGCAGTGCTTTTAATTCTAAAATTCTACCAGCATCGCAAGATGTTACAAAAAGTTAGAAAAAACAATAACTTTACATACTTACACCTTGAATACGCGCATACATGCATGCATGGAAACCAATATAATGTTTCATAAAGTTTCATTTTACTTGCTTATTGTCAAAAGCGCGTTTCGTCTGCTCTCAGTAAGTGTGACACGCAGAATGAAGAGAATGAATCAAACTGATTGAAACATGATTCCTGCTCGTATATCGATCAAGCAATGGACAGTCACTGGACAAGCAATCACGAAATGAATAAGTAGTAGCTAAAAAGTACATATACAGGAAAATTACTAATAGGAGAGAAGTGCATCAACAATTTGAATAAAAAGAAATGATCTTTTTTTGATCTATATTATAGCAGGAATCATGTTTCAATCACTTTGATTCATTCTGCGTGTCACACCTACTGAGAGCAAGACGAAACGCGGTTGTGACAATAAACAAGTACAATGAAACTTCTGGCGATATTTTTCATCTGCAAGATGACAGCGGGGAGCAATTGCTTTATCATGCCATAATCCTATATAAATAAATATAAATCTCCAATACAAGAAACATAACAATTATCAAATATTCTTCAATTCTAATATTTTGCATCATTTTTCATTTAAACGAAGTCTATCTTTTTTTTTTCCCCCTGTATGCAGAACGTCTATGTTCTAATCATCAACTTATCATTTGTTTGCACATTTATCATTTATTTCCCGTTTGTTGCAGATCAACTCCTACTACATTTCCCAATGGAAGAGAAAGAAATATGGAGAATTTATTTCTGAGAAACTTTTCATCGAAGCAAGTGTTCAAAAGACTAAAAAGAGAAGATATTAAAAATCCTGGCTGTTTTTTGAATTAATGGCGTTTTGTGAATGATCATGAAATTAGTTAAAAGATAATGCTCCATAGTGTGATTGATTCTCAAACCAATTTTTTTTGAAATCTGGGCCGGACTTTCAACACCGACATGTCAAGGGGATTGAAAGCAAAAAAGTGCAAATACCTCATGCATATTGTTGTCTTTATATTGACATTATCACAATTGCTAATCTTAACTGATTATTCTTTACAATCATGATCACATAAGGCGTCAGTATGTCGCGGAAAGGGTTAGACACGCTGTAGCATTAGGAGATGCCATAGACACTGAATTTGCCAAAATTCTATGGTACAGGATTTCCAGAAGATCGATAGGATTGGATTTCCAGAAATTCGATAGGACAGGATTTCCACAAGTCTATGGGACAAATTAGTCCAAGAGGCAATAGGATCAAAGTTCCCCAAACTTCAATGGGACAAAACTTTCCAACAGTGCCATAGAATAGAGTTCCATAGCAATAGCACTACCCGCTATAGGAAAATTACAATAATTCCGTTGGACGTTTCCTATAGGAGTGCCATAGATTTTGGTTAATCGGGATGTCTTGCACACTTTGATGCTACAAGCGTCATTTTTGAACGTGAGTTCACTCAAATCAGCACCAGCAACAGTGAAGAAAAGCAGATTCTTTCTTTGCGATTCAATTCAATCAATTGCACATAGTTAGGATTTTGAGGCACTAGTAAGCCGCTAATGGATTCTGCTTGATCCATCGATTCAGCATTGATCGGCGACAAATGAGAAGGCGGTCGTGAACGCCATTGACGCACTCAGCCGATGAGAATAGACTCAATAGATATGATGATTGTCCTGTAATTACTCGTGCATTACCGTTTGAGGTGAAGACCAATTTGTCAATGTTACGGAAGAAATGTAGCTAAAGTTTTGCTTGCAAAATTCTGTCGATTTTCTCATGTATGTCATCATGAACCAATCTCTCTGATATCCGTTCGTGTAAATTGAGGTCATCTCTGATTCTTGAGTTCCACTAATACCGAGAAATCGTCAGGAAAAGATATCCATGAGTGATAGATATACTGCGAATAATATATCAGTGAAGATTCCCATCTTCTCAGATAGTCTGACAGGCTGACCAATTGTCATCAATAATCACCCAGAGTGGTCAGCACGTGAGAGGTGGCGTTGCATCTCATCAATGCGGTTAGAAGTTAGAAGCTGTCTATTTTCCATTGGATGAAAATGTGTTGAGCGCAATTGTGAGTTGGATGAGTTTACAATTTGCATATTAGTCCATGTGATGATGTCAAACGATATGATGCGATGCTAAACTAGTTACAGCAATTTACAAAGAAATTGAATTAGATGAATCAGATGAATGGATTAAGTATGCTTCAATTGCATTGATGTAGAAAGAAGACACTTGTGTATTAATTCAGGTATATTGCATAAGTCAGGGTTATATCTTCTTTGCTTGTCAAGGTAGGTCCTACCGTTCTTTCCCAATTTTCTGCTCTTGTCAGTGATATCAAAGTTAGTGAACCAATCAAAAAAGTTATTCAGTTCAATTATACTGATTCCGACTGGCGTTGTGCAGTCGACCTATACATTACTTCGTCAACATGCGGAAGTGGAATAAACATTGCGCAGAGTTGGTTTGCATCAAATGAGATCCAGCTAAATTTAGGGTTGTGGGCCAGCCGCACCTGCTCGTACCGGTGCACCGAAAATTTGTAAAAAGTTTACCCCGAGGCACTTATTAAAGTATAGGCGAAATATAACTTGCATCGTGATCTACATGTAGATCACTTAGAACTTCAAAATCTTGTAGGCAGGGTCTCTATCCTTCATGCTAAACATTCATGCTTTCTAGAATTCAAGACAGATTTTATAAGTAGGAAAATTCTAATAGTGATTAAAGAATTTGACACAGACTCGCAAAAGGCGCTCCTTAATTCTATTTTTGACAAAACTTACAAGTGGATGTTTTGATACTTTAACCCGTGCGTCTCTATGATGGTTCCAATGGAATTCTTTAAAACTATATGAAGCAGAAATTGTGTGGATGTTCAGCAAAAGATGTCTGAAAACATTAAAATGACTAAATCGCTAAGTCAGTGGCGGACGAAACATTAGGTTTTAATTGATTCTTTAAAAATTAGATGTACTCATAGCATTGGAAGAGTTTAATTTAAATATTTTCCTCAAAATACATGAGCACATCAGGAAATGTAGACTGATTCGAAGCAATGTCATGATATCTACAAATTACTATGCAGGAAGGTCAAAAGCTCGACATAACTTGGCTTCAAGCAGTCTTTTCAAGCAGCCAAGACCAAATCCTTCGGACGGATCTCTGGCCGCAGGAATTCCAAGATAGCATATATCTTAGCAAGACAAGCAACAGCCGCGTACGTAGTATTCACAATAAGATTTTCGAAATTCTGAGGTCGCATGAATTGGGGTTCAGTGGCATAAAAGGATTTATCATTAACTTTAAAATACCCAATTTTTGTCTACCTTTTCACATTTTCCCTCAACACCCAGTAAATGTCATCGGTGGATTTTATATAGTCGTGATTTTTCAAAAGGCTTAATTTTCCCGGCATAGAAATGTATTGTTTGAACTAGATTGTTTTTTTCTCCTGGTTGAATTATTTAATACTACATGTTTAAAATATTTTACTCTCCAATTTTGCTGTGACTATAAGATAACAGATAAGAACGAGTTATTTATAACTGGAGCTTTCACAGTTAAAGCATCACATTAATCGAAATATGTACATTTCGGTGCATCGGTTGATCCGCGCATAGGTCTAGTTAAATTTTGATAAGTCAAAGCTGATGATCAGCTTTTCTTTTGAGGATGTTTTGTTATTCATTGTAAGTCAATATTTGAAGTACTTAGAATGTCGAGAAACGGAATGAAAGCTGGTGAGCAAGCTGTTGCCATATGTGCTACGAAAGATTGAATTTGCCTATGTATCCCTGATGAGTTTCATGAATATTGCATGCCGAATTTGCAAGATCCTGTAGGGTACTAATCGGCGCCCGTCGATGCTTCGTTGACAAAAAATCTCGCGCTCGCCCCAAAAAGTTGGCAAGTCTTACTGGAAGAGCACATGCAATAATTTCCATGCACGACATTTGACATTTTTTTTTTGTAAGTGCTCCTCTGATGAAATTTTCAAAGCGCAGAAATATTTCATATAAAAATCTTTTTTTAAACGTATCTCCATTTAATAAAGACCTTGTCTTGAGACACTTGTCCCCACAACATTCGCAGTAGGCTATAAGCGGAAAAATATGTGGGGTTCCTTTCTATTAGACTGTGTAGCAGAAACTATCTACATTAGTAAACCCCTATAAAAGTTGTTGAACAATGTTTGAGTGATCCCATGTGTTTTTTTATGTTGTGTCTTTTTTATGAAACAAGGTGTATGTGAAAACAGCAGTTGTAAGCACCCAAAAGGCCTGAGTCCCATCACTGAGTGCCAATCCGTCCGTCACTGAAATTTCGACATATCTGCTCAGTATCTCTCAAAATGATGGATCCGCAACAGCTCGTTGCTCCCAGGTCCTTCAATCTTCTTTGATGGTGATCTTCTAACAGCTTTTAATACTGGACTTTGACTACGAAATTTCTCACCCGATTGGAGCAACGAAACAGGCGGCTTCCCAGTTAAATAGAGCATAAGCTCAAGTTTCCATCTGAATCCATTCGGCAATATTCTTCCATAATCGAGCAGTTTTCCTTCTCATGACATCCATAATATGCCTTGCAATGCCGTCACCACTCACCACCATAGGAAAAAACGTCGCACCTTCAGTGGTGATTTAATTTAAATATTATGCTGCTGAACATATCTCTATACTACAATACTTTTACGATAACTTTTAAAGCCCGTATTTTTTGTTTCTGCTATAATCACTTCTGATTATTTCATTCACTTGTTCACAACTCGATTCACTTGATTATCCCCATTACAATTAATGATGCAATGAACCTAAGTCTGGTAATAGACTTTAAAAATTTTCACAAATCCGATTAAGAGTATAGTTAGATGCACATTGTATTTGATGCAATGGGTCTAACTCAATTCCACTATACAAATTGAAAGTGAGCTATTATAACGACTTGTAAAGTATGCAGGCCCCAGAGTGGCCAGATAGTTAATCGATGATGGAGTGAAAAAATTCAAAATCAAGAATTTAATCTACCCTAACGGTTGACGATAAAAGTAGCAATTACCTTTAAATTGATCATTGATTGATGACACCCTAATTTAACTAGCAATCAATTGAATGCTTCCTGGTGGCAATTATAATTAAATTGAGTGCAAGCCCCAAATTTAATCGCAGCTAAATATTTGATAACCGCTGACCCTCGCTCTGATTGTTAGAGAACTCTCATAAGTGACAATGATACCATGTGCACATCATGACCTCTTTTACGTTGGAGAATAAATCCTTAAATTTCCTCAACATTTTATTCAATCGTTATTACCAATATTAACACGAGTGAAATTAAAATCCCATCAATTTCACAAAATAATCATTTAGATATTTTAGCAATTTTTCATCGGCGCTTCATCTTAAAATGTCACGAAGGCCCGTCACGCTGTGCCACAAAGAAAGTCAATTTTACTTTTACTTTTGACCATATAAAATTGAAAACTTGGAGTCAGAGCCTCTTTTTAACTTGCTCCTGGTATGTATCGCCTGACTCGCAAGCTGGTCAACTATGTGCAAGATTGTCGCTGTGTTTTTATGGACGGCTAATAGGGAGGGTTAACACATACATGTATATGTCGGAAGTCAATTTTAGCAAATGTAATTCAACTTCTATCTGCAACGCATTGCAAAGTGCAGGAGCTCTGCCTACATTTTGCATGGATAGATAATGGAAGACAATGACAAACTTTAATTTCGATGACGACATTAATTTCAGCGTTAACAAAATTAATCTCACGAGAACATTCATAATCGTTCAGCTAGACCATCATCGCAGATCAAGATCTTGAAAAGAAAATATCCCATCAAAAAAAAATTATGAATCAAGTGGAAAAAGCGTTGGACGTCTGTAGGCCTATTTGTCTGCGTAACATTAGAATCCTGACTTTTCACTTGCCTAAAGCGAAGTTGCCAGAGAGGATGACGTCGGAACTACTTCAATATCAATCAAAGAGACCGAAGGGACATAAGTCACAAAAATTGAAAAAAGCAGGTAGGCTAAAAAACTACATTCATTGTGTAATTCATTAAAAATTTGAAATTTTTGTTAACCTTCCCCAAAATTCCTAGGCAAAAGGAGTTATGAAAATAAACAAAATTTATAGATAGCAATTGCATTACGAGATAATATGACATAGCTTAGTGGGATAAAAAGTTTACCAGATTACTACATAGTTGTAGAAACGTATTCAGAATCACATCTAAATTTGATGTAATATATTATCGATCAAAATTGATAATTATTAGTTTTGAATTGTCATTTTCTATAGTACGAAGATGAACAAGTTGAATCAAATGGATATCATCAGAAAGTTGGTACACGAAATACTTAGTTCGGTTATTTTCATATGTTGTTCGGAGCAACTCTTTAAAAGTATAGGAGCGGGCCGAAGCCCCATGCTCTGGATATGAATCTCCGTATCGACAGCTTAAGAAAAAATTGCTTAGTTTCAACAAGACGTTCAGTGCGAAAGTTGTCGATCATTTTTCTTCGCAAACAGTTCAAGCCTACTCAGAATATCTGTAGCTTTTCTACTCGAAGAATGACTTCGAAAATCTTGAAGCTGTCAGTGATTATTGAAAATGTCTCAAGCAGCTCTTCAACAAACGAATATCAAACACATTTTGTGCCCAGTTTGGAAGAGTGACTGAAAAAATTAAAATTCAAAATGAATCATGATCAATGGGGAATACTTTGAATTCGATCGTTTTGTGGAAATGAATGGAGATTAAATCAATTTGTTAATTATGAAGATCATTTATTACTTATTCAAAAACTTCAAATTCTCTTCAAAGAGTTTTCAAGTAATGGAATGTTCAAATGAAGTTTTTCACCCGCTCGAAACCATCAAGCGTTTAACAAAACCATTTCAAGGAGAGCACAGCTTGTGAAGACATTCTTCAAGTCAATGACTAAGTAGTTTTAATGGTCGAAGGCTGAGATAAAGCATTTTTCAAAACTCTATATTACAGTCACGTTTAAGCTTCTAGAGCATCGAGAATTCGTTGAGGCAACAGAATGAAAGGTCTGTTCGTATTCTTGTCAATTGTTGGAGTTGTGATTGCCAGATCGACTGAAACTGAAACTGAATGGCAATCATTTAAATTTTTGCATCAGAAGTCTTATGCAACACAAGCTGAGGAAGAATTCCGGTAAGTAGTTGTATGTGCAACCACATTTGAACTCGTGTAGAATATTAGTAAAAGTTAAACCAGCTTACGGGCGAACATTTTTGCTATATTTTTGTGAATACCCGTCCATGCAATGTTAATTATTATACTAATGCTAATAATGCGTTCATGGAAATTCAAGGATTGGGGAGGCATTGGAGTACTTTGTTGAGGTAAATAAAAATTAGAACCCTCATTTGTTCCAATCAAAGTAAGTATATAAAGGAAGTATGGAATCAATGGTTGACACTTTGGTTGCAATATCTATTGTCCCTCGGCGGGCTTTAATGATACAAATCACATTTAAGCCAAGATTTCTTCATCATTGTAGATGTCTAGAGATTTTTCTCCAAATCCGACTTACCTAATGGAGATCATGCAAAATGAATGAACTAATTTATTGAACAATTATTTTGAAATTTAAATTACTAATTGTTCCTCAGCTATTCACTTAAACACCAGTACTTACAAAGAATATTATTGTCATAGATTGGCTACACATAACTTTGTCATAGATCTATGATGTAAGTAAATAGCGTAATGTTGGCGGGCTTAAATGTCATTTTCGAATGCATGTAGATCCAATGAGTCTTACCGGGCTTAGATGAAAAAATGGCATTTAAGGCCCGCGTGAATAGACTTCATATTCGGGTTATAATAATAATAACCATCTGAATCGGTCTTTAATGACGAAATCCTCGGGCACTGACGTGCTCTCGTATTATTGTAATTAAAGCCCTCCTCAGATGGAAATTTTTCCTATATTTATATTTGACCACGGATGTCTATGAATAATAAACGTCACATAATTCATGGACATCCATGGTTTGACCAATCTTGATCAATGCAAAAGCGTCAGGACATTGAGCATCAGACATCTACAGACATCGAATCGTAGCATTGACCATGCACTTCTAAATAATGAATAAGCTTACTATACCTTTCGCCATAGTTGTTGTCCCAACTGGCACAGTTGTTGTCCTGTTTGAAAAACTAAGTATGAATTGATTCAATGTGGGAGGGCAGGGCAACCGTTAGATATAAGTATGAATTGCAAGTTAGCAATTAACTTGACAATTAAGTTATTTTGTAAGTTACAATTACAATCAACTCTTACATGAATGGCACAAAATCACCTGAATAGAATGTCCTGCATTATAATTCCCGATGTTTTTTTAATTTTTTAATTATCATGATGTCCATCATTTCAAGTGAAGATATGCGAACTACTGCCAACAACTGTGCTGATTTTGACAAACAGCAATGCCGATTTTAAAATGTTGTGAATAGATGTGTCAATAGCTATGACTGTTCAGCCACTAGCCAAAATGTTGATTTAAAGAAGAGATTTAAAGACTGCCAACAACTATACTGTTGAGACAACACTGTGACAAAAGGTATTATTATCTAGAAGTTCATGCATTATCATGAGAACTCAACAATCAAGGAATAGTTGTTTGCGCAACTGGTGCATGATTACTTCTTGATGCTACATGACCATTATACGGCCAGAATTTCGTATGCCGTGCATTAATAAAATAAGAGAAGCCGTGCATATTTGATAAATATTATTGCACGACGTTCATCTGACGCATTACTATGTTTAACATTTATCAAATGATTTATCGCTACATGGCTGTTATAATCTCTTATCGCACTGTGATTGCATATATATCATTTATTCGTTGTATGCAAACGTTTATTTCAGGACATAGAAATAGAACAAAGACATTTTGATAAACAGCGATTAGATATCATTCACTTTGAGATTTCTGTAATCGGCTAGCCAGCACCTTGCTATTTCTAGGCATAGAAATCGAATTATCATCAATGGCATTTATCTACTGCTATTGTCCAGAAAAGTTTTACAGTAGGTTACAGTAGGGCAATAATCTGCTTTACGTAATAGATAATGCATTGATTTGAGGTCATTACTGCTATAATTATGGAGGTTATAATATTATATAATATATAATATATAATATTATATATTATATTATATATATAATAATAAATAATATTATTATATAATATTATAATATCCGAAGGCTCGAGGTTATTATGACAAATAATGACCGATGAAATCTATGCATTATCTGTTATAATGCATGACTTCTTTTGTACAAGTCTGCACCAGGTTAACAATTTCCAACCAGGATAATAATTACCTGCTTCGTAGAACTTATTAGCCTGTAGACATAGAAAGCCTTTCAAAATCATGCATTATAAGTCAAATAAAGTGATATGATATCTATAATACATTGACGGATACAAATAAAAATTATTATTCTTTTTTGAATTTTATAATTCCCAATCTGCTTTGATTATTTTCAACAAGATGTAACCGATTTCTTTGACCTAATCACATACCGTTGTCCGGTAATGCTAAGTCAACTGTGATTTTGCAATTGTTTGACATCTTTCATGATTCGTTGATGATATTGAGAAGAAAAGCTGAAATGCCATGCCGACAGCAAGCAGCAATTTACAAACGTTCAGTTACCAGTTTATATTACTTAAATGATTTGTACTATATACTTAATAGCTCAAGCTTTCGGCGCTGAATCAAAAATACTTATGGACTATGTATACATGCATATTTTGTAAATTTACATGACTGATTTTCGTTACTTGATGCTCGTACACATATGCACCATTGCTCGTCAGCCAATGATTTCATTGAATCATAGGCTTATACACTCCAGCCATCATACGACTTTGCATGTGTTTTGTTATGTAGACCTAGATATGAATTTCTAAATGTCACAGAAAGTGAACTATTTACAGGTTAAAAAAATTATGCATTCTAGTATTTGTATGTAATTATATTAATACGAATGTAATTCGCGTTCATTTTAATACATTTAGTAATTTAGAATTTACACATTTATATGGCAAGAATAAATATGATGAAAACTTACTTTGTTCTGTTGAGGTGGTCGTCAATTCAAGGTGGAACCCTTCGCTCATCGTCCTTTCGTTTAGTCATTATAATATTGTTATAGGAAACATAATAGTTTTCCATGTGGAAGTTGATGCAGACACCATTGTTTCTTGAGGCAGATCAACAGATAGTTCATCTCCATCATTTGATAGGTAATCCTCATTCAGTTCTCTTGATACCTTACTCTGGTAGTCAAGAGCCACTTTCCATTATTCATGCCTTCGCTTGAATCAGTTGAAGTAAAGCGTGACTTTTCTATCGTCTTAGTGTTGGGGCTTCTTTCAATTCCTTTTTATTTGATCGTAGCCTTTTTCTACTGCTTTTCCTCAATGTCAAAGTTAAACAGCTCATCATCAAAGTCCACTACTGCATAGTTGATGACCGTGGTCTTTTTCTCATATTTTATAAAAGAATAGACTACATTTTACCTATCTTGTAGAGATTTCCATGATCATATGCTTATCTTTGTACTTCTCCGCTGAATTCAAATTCAAGTATTTCTCCGCTGAAATCACTATGATATTTAAGATATTGTTAAGTTTGTGTTTCAATGAAGTATCTAAGTTTGTCATAAAAATAGATCTATAGAACGCAGCATGGATCTATGGTATTTGATCTGGGATTGGGCATAGGCATGGACATATCACTAACCTACTGTCTACCTAGCCTTCGGCTCGGAGATTCTCACCGTGTAACTCCTTGTAGACAGTAGGTTGCTGCACATATAATAATATTGCAATTCTTGATCGCTGTTTAGTCACAGATAATGGGAGGAAAAAGAAATCTTTGATTGACTTTTATTGGAGCCTATAAAAGTCTGCTCTCCAAATAGATGGTAATTCATGAAAAGTTTGAAAGTCTATGAATGTTTGCAAATGTAAATATATTTGAAATTCAGATTTCTATCTAAAAATGGTTTGAAATATCCATTCACCAATTCATTCATTAAAGGATTCTCAAGCTGGAGTGACGGATGACGGTTCATGGCTATCTGGTACGATGAGAATTGTATGTGAAATTGGCGGGCGTATAATGGTGCACTACGTTACGTACCCTCCAATAATGCAGTACCAAGCCGTCATTTTTCAAATACTTGGAACCACATAATTCTGTGCCTACAACATAGAAGTTACAGCTGGGATTATGGGCTTCTAAATTGTAGACGAATATTCTTCTACAAGAAGAATGTTCATAGATCTAGATGTAGATAAGTAGACAATGGAAATACCCAAACACACAAGATTTCTCGGTAAGTAATGAACAAATCGTCGGCCGGTAACGCGGCCTCTGAGTTGTACATTACTTACCTTGAAATGTCATATGGTATTCCTACATTGATGCTGGGCTTTAACTCGAATAATCCGAGGGTACTAACGGATCATTGCAATTAAAGCCGTATATCAATGGCTATTAATCTTATATTATAGCAGCTAATGGATGATTTATTTCGGTCACATAGAGCTTATTAACCTCAGGCCTCATGCGGTTAACAAGTTCTAGAATGACCTCAAAATCATCCATCATCTATTACATAATGAGCGATTGATTTTCAATATCTGTGATAAATTTTTTGCATCGATAGCCCAAGAAAAATTTTGGAAAATTTGTTTTCTGAATTTACCAAATTCAAATGATTTTTAAGTCTTCTTCAATCCTTCTTCAGACGTTCAATTTTCGAAAAGAACGTTGAGATCATCAACCGTCATAATTTCGAAGCCGCTCAAAACATTCACTCCTATACATTGGGAATCAATCATTCACTGACTTAACTGAGGAAGAAAAAACTGGCAATGTTCAACAACAGGTGGGAGGAGAGAGACATTATGGAGGGAATTAAATGACATTCCTATGACGAAGTATGTCACTGACAAATCTTTCACAGCTCCATCAAGTCTTGATTGGAGGAATAAAGGGGCCGTGCGACCCTGTCACAAGCCAAGTGAGTCATTGAACTTTTGATTTGATAGGATAATTACTTTTCTCCATTTTTCATTGCTGTTTAAACCATTTATTACATGCATTACTGGGACAACAGGCCTGTGGCCTGTTGTTGGGAATAGGAATCCCATGGCGAAAATGGTCATGTGAAAATATTGACATCAAAACTTAAAAACAACATCAACGAATACCACAGCCTCGAATGAGACAATAGTAAAAATCAGAAAGTCATCCAGTATTGTATTTTGTAAAACTGATAGATATAAGAACTCCTTTTATTTTCTTTAATTTTTTATTTCCCCCCCCCCCCCCCCCACCCACCCCCCCCCCCCCCCCCCCCCCCAGCAAGCCCCCCCCCCCCCCCCCCCCCCCCCCCCCCCCCCCCCCCCCCCCAGTGTCTTTTTTCGAGATTCTCCTCCCCCCCCCCCACCCCCCTCCCCCCCCCCCCATCCCAACCCCCCCCCCCCCCCCCCACCCCCCCCCCCCCCCCCCCCCCCCCCCCCCCCCCCCCCCCCCCCCCCCCCCCCCCCCCCCCCCCCCCCCCACCCCCCCCTTCAGCCTGTGTATCGCGTTTTCCGTTGCTGTGACATAATGGTTTTTTATCCCTTTATAATGTATTATGATTAGCCGTGGCTGTTTATCTACAAATAAGAGCCCATTATTATTATTTCTCGATATTTGTTGTGCATTCACTTGTAGGTAATAGGAAGACAATGACAGTCAGTCGGTAGTACTAATTCGATCAGTGCACACAAGCGCTATCTCTTTAAGTGGTTGTTCGTCATCATCAGTGCCGGCCCGCAATAGCCCGCCAAATATGCAAAATGCATAAAGTTTATAAAAATGCACAGCCTTAATTGTATTAAAATGCATATAATGAAAGTTACGTAATTGCTTTTAAATAAATACAGAGTGAGTCAGATTAAAATGTCCCTACTTAAATAGGGAACATTTAATCTGGACTCACCTTATATAGATGATTTCTTCAAAAAGCATAATATAGACAACTTGTGACTCGTTTCCTGTCTTGGCAATCTGTCTTCTCCTTTCTATCTTTTACCATCAGGCCTTCATGCATATTGAAAGCGGGTTTGAGCATTGATAACTTTTATGCCGAAGACAATTTGTTTGGCCACACAACCTCCATAGAGTTGCTGACACGATGACTGGACTCTATTCAAAAATCGATGAATTGATTACTTTGACCAAAAGGTGTGTTTGATGAAATCACATTCACGTTGTTGCAAGCTGGAAGAAGCTCATACCGCTGCCACTCTCCTCGATAATCACACGTTGGGACACATGGATAGAAGCAGGGGAATATTGCCTACTACCTTACTAATTATCGAAAAAAGAATTATCTAAAAAAGAATTGCTGACTTGGAATGTGTTTGTACAGCAATCGTTGCCCTGAAGGAACCAATAGTAAAATCGGACACCAAGATTGCAAGATACATTGTAGATATTTCCTCTAAATATGATCTATTCCTCGCTGTCTGAAGCAATTTGAAGACCGTAAGTGCAATACGTCTCAAGCCAAACAACTAACCTGAACTGATGATATCAGTAATGATTTTGATGCGAATACAAATACCAAGTTGGAAAATGTTCTTCAACACCGAATTCAAGAAGCTGGCTGAGACGGGCTTTGAAAAATATTTATTGGAGGAAAAGTTGTTATTGTCACGATCTCCCAGTTACCCATCCTCTGACGTTGAACGTTTTCCGTATGCCAGGCATCTGAAAGGATTAATCACACTAGCATGACTAAGGAAAACATCCAGAAACATGCATTGTATATCAAGAATGAACTCCAAGTACTAACCGATTATTTTCCATTTATGCATACGTATACATTTCTTGCTGTATTCGAGTTATTTCAATGATCAGAATGATATTGCATAAATACAGCTGTTATTGCTTAAAACTATCTTTTTAAGCGCCTTTTATGCGCATAAAAAACGGAACGATCATTTGTTAATGCATATTTCGTCGGCCCTGAATTCTGATGACATTTCATTTTTACCAACAGGAAAACTTATTTTGATCGAGTAAGTCAGCATTACTCGAAATGCAAGCAAATGCAAAACGAAACTTCCGTCCAATATTAGGGAAACTTGAGCTGTTGAAATTTTCAGATAAGAATCATTAGATGCTATGATCAGACAAGAAGTTTCTGTATTCTATAATAGTGGAATCATAGAGCAGGCACATGTTAGAGTGACAACTCAAAAAAAGTTTCAGCAGACAGTGAAAATATTTGTATCAAAATATTTTGTTTTTGTGGAGAGTATGTTCTTGAATTCTAAAAAATATTGCATCCATTTTTAAAAACGTATTTTTTTGCAAATTATTCCCTTGTTTATATACCACCGATTCGGTGCTTGAGATCTTAATATTTACCTACACTGTAAACCATTTGACTGACAATTGACAGACATTTATCTTACAAAATCCTATTTT
>CAJQUW010013413.1:0-21451 GCA_907163375.1 Prostheceraeus crozeri
AAGTAATTGATATAGATGAAATCATGCATAGATGAATCCGACTACATCAACTTTTACATTCTATCATCCAAAATTTAATCTGTTTATCATCACTGATTTTCTTACCTGACCATTTGATTAATACAATTGTTGTCAAGATACCTTTTAGCGTGAGAAAGATACACATGTCTCCCGAATGTATTCGATTCACATATGGAACAGCGCAACATTCTACATTGAATCTAAAATGTCTTCCATTCAAATTGCTCAAAAACATATTCATCAAAACAAATATCTTCATGTCTAAAACGTTGCAAATTATCTTCCTAATTGATATTAAGCTGAACAATCTACTCACCAGACTCCTCAGAAATATTGAAAGATTTTTTTGTTTCCTTTCTCGCTAATTTCAGTCGATTGTTTCAATTCGTGGTCAGTGTTACCGAGTTGGTTGCGACACTGGGGAAGACATTTCATCACATTCACATCGACATTTAAACAAATATTGCAAATCCTAGAATATCGAGGAATATTCACCGAAATCCCATAGAACTATGTAAATTTGCTTCCAGCAAGCAGCATGTCGATGTTATAGAATATTTTAAGTGATTATCTCAATGATTGAAGCAGTCTCTCATCTTCGGCGGATTTTCGTGGCGGCTAGTGGCGGCTAGAGGCGACAAGTTTCCTGCCACGAGTCGGCAACAAATATTCGTTTCGTGGCGAGTTCGTGGCAGCTTTCGTGGCGAGGAGTTTACAGTGTATAATCTTGGTTCCATTATTTCGAAGGCCTTTATTCTTGGAATGATAGATTCTGAGATCATTAGATAATCAATGACTGATTTATGAACATTATCGTTATGAGTTTTATGATAGGTAAATTTTCCTTCTTCAAATCTTCCATTAGCTATTACAAGTGAGGTATCATTACAGAAGTCAATTAATTCCTTACCAAATTTGTTGATTGTTTTGTCATTTGATATTCTTGGTGGCATGCTTAAGAAATCATTATCATTAATCGTACCGATTCTGCCGTTCATGTCACCAATCATAATTATATTCTTCATTTTATAATCTGATATATAATTTTTTATTCTGCTTAAGTAGTTTTGGTCAGCATGTTTAGATTCACGGTTATCTCGATAGCATATGATGAGGTATATATCATTTATATTCTTCCAGTTGTTATTCGATAACTTCATTATGATAAGGTTGCCATTTTCAGATATTATTTTGGTGATATTAGCCATCTTTGAATTTTCCTTCAGGAATATGGAAACTCCTTTAACGTTTCTGCCAAGTATGTTCTTTCTTTTAAAAGTGGAGTGAATAGCAGTATAAGAATTCATAGCAATAGGTTCATTTTCAAAATCCAAATGAGTTTCCGTAAAGCATAAAATTTGCGAATCTTTGGTGTCATTCATCACATCCGTGTATTTAATTTTATTTTCGGTTAGGCCATTTATGTTTACATAAAATATTTTAATAGTGCTGCATTTATCATGGTTTTGATATTCAATAGGATCATACTTATCAGTTGTTGTCTCCTCTCCTCTCTCTCCTATCTCTCTATCTCTATCTCTCTCTCTCTCTCTCTCTCTCTCATTTTTTGATGCCAAATGTAGATCCTTCAGATAGAACATTCAATATCTTACCAAAAATTCACAAACCCGTTTGGCCTTACGACGACATGCCCCCAGGGAGGCCCATTGTATCCGATGTCAATTCCGTTAGCCGGAATATCGCATCCTTTCTAGACTATTTTCTAAAACCTATAGCCCAAGACTCTTTTTCGTATTTATTGGACTCGAACCATGTAATAGCAATATTACGGCAGACCATTGCTCCGAATAACAGCCTCCTCTTTACTCTCGATGTAGAATCCCTATACACAAAAGTACCGGTTGATCAAACACTTGAAATCATATCCGACATTTTCATACGTAAGCCTGACAGATCTAGACCTGACTTGACAATTTTAACTTTATTGAAATTACTGCTACATAACAATGATTTTCAATACAATTCCACATACTGGCTTCAAACTTGTGGGCCAGTATGGGAGGAGCATTTTCAGAATCTTTTTGCAACATTTTCATGAATTTTTGGGAGTCAAATGCCTTAAAATCATATCACATTAAGCCTTTTCTCTGGATCCGTTTTCAGGACGACATCTTTGGTATCTGGCCTGGTAACAAAGATGAATTTCTGGAATTCGTTAAGTATTTAAATGCGCAACATAATAACATAAATGTTTCCGCCAACATCGGTACTGATAAAATTCAATTTCTGGACCTTGAAATATATAAATTTGACAACACCCTCAGGTACCGTACTTCTTTCAAAGAAACAGATTCTCACCTTATCTTAGACAAGACGAGCTATCACCCTAGCCACACTTTCAAGGGTGTTATTTATAGTCAAATTTATAGATTTGCAACCCACTCGTCAACTAAAGATGATTTTCAAAATACTTTGAAATTAGTTAAACCTGTCTGGCGTAGTCAGAATTATTCTAGATCTTTCTTGAGACAAACAACTAAATCAGTGCTTACCAATACTAATCAGAAAATTAATTGGAATCCAGGTTTCAAGCCCTGTTCTACTGCAACATGCAAAGTTTGCAGGTTTTCAAGCAACGTCGATACAGTTAATTCAAATACTAATATCATGTATCCTATAGTCCACAATTTAGATTGCAAAACATCTGATGTAATTTATTTGATTAGTTGTTCAAATTGCAATATTCGGTATGTTGGGCAGACTTCCAGACCTTCAGCCATTCGCAACAAAAATATTACTTACTCAAGCCCAGCTGAACATTTTAACATTCCACCCTGTTCAATTGATAATTTCCATTTCTGCGGTCTAGAAATTTGCAAAAACGAAATTAAAAGACTTCACAGAGAAAATGTCTGGATCAATAGACTAGACACTGTTAACAATGGCTTGAATATCGCGTTAAATGTTAATACATCAAATGAAACTAAATTGATCCTACCACTTAGTCATTGTTCCGATCGCGTTGCTGATACAATTCATGGCATTTGTTCAGTAATTACTAAAACTACTAGAGTCTTTACTAAACATAGAAATCTCAAACAACTATTGTCACATAGGCCTAACTAATGCTGCCACTTAGCTTCATCATTCAAACTGTTAATCCATGTCAATCAGTTCATCGATCAATTTGTCATTCAGCATAAGACTGTACATTGAACCCTTCAATCTATAATTGTAAATAATAGTCTTCTGATCACATTTCATATATCTCCGCTCATTCTGTACCCATAACCTTTTCATCATTTCATTTCATTAAAATTTACCCTCGAGGATTGAGAAAGACCTCGAAACCTGGGTCTCCTCGCATCTGTGTTTTTCCTGACTACAGTAGCGGACCATAGCGCGAGTGGCACGAGGGAGAGCTGTCTGATCTTCTCTCCTCTTTCTCTCTCTACTCTCTCTCTCTCAAAATTCAAAAATTCAAAAATTCAAAAATGTTTATTGCCCAACAGGTGGGACAAACAAATACATTTACATTATTACATATTACATTTATTAAGTTGAGCGGCAGAAGATGAAAGATGACAATGAGGATGTGAGATGAAAGTTAAAAACAACTGCACCACTATCGCCGTTGATATCCATAAAATATAACGATGAATGTCTGAAAAAGTACTGAGATATTTACAAATGAGGTTAGCGATGAGACTGAGATGTGTCGATGAATCATGCACAAAAAAGATGAAAGTTCAATACACATGGAGGAGAGGAGACAAAATATGCATCACTTTGTTGTCAATGGATTCGTTGATATAATTCAGAGCAATACTTCAGGTTATTAATCACAATTATTAAACGGTATTATTTGCACATCACACCCAGCAGCAGATTATTAACTCAAACGTCTTGTTATTTAATCGGAGAACGGTTTTTTTAATGACAATTGATATTGTTCATGTTTCATGTATCATTTATAGTGGATCACATTCAGTATACATACCTGAAATATAGTTAGAAAATGTTGAGGAATGATAACAGCACCACCAGTTATGTCACCGTTCTCCGATGTAAATTTGTCACGAGTGACTGATACAGCTGACTATTCTGCTACAGTTGTATCTGATTAAGACTCATAAGAGACAAAGTAGCAGGACATTCGTGTTATCAATGTATTGTCTTTCCTATCAATTATCAAGGTGTCATCATTTGGTCATTTCGCATGATCATAGCAATCTAATAAAGTAATGCATTTGATTTCTATTGTCTCCGATACAATCACGTTGCTCATATTGATCAGATAGGTCAATCATGTCCACCGCAATGGATGAAGTCATGCGAACAGCAATGTCTACATTCCGCTATCTATGATTTCAGGTTCAATTTCATCTTTCCATAAATGCTTTCTGATGAAAGTCTTTTAACAATCGTGTTGACTTTCAGAGATCGGTTGGTCTAACTCAGCTATCTATGGTTCTAATATACATTGCTTTTTCGATATATTCGTCTACCGTTCTGATCTCTCTAATCGTTAGAGAATCCATGTACGCATAGAAATCTGATCGCATAGCATTTTTCAGGTGTGGAATTAAAGCATTTCTTTCATTGTCATAGCAAGGACATTCAACAACGAAATGATATATATCTTCAGTCTTATTCAGATCACACGATTTACAAACACAATCTTTATAAGTGCTACGATTTTGATACGTTCCAACTTCTGCTGCCAGGGTGTGATTTCCAGTTCTTAATCTGAGGATATTTTCTATTTTAGTTTTGCTGTTACTTGCTGCTAAGTATGTTTTTAATTCACACTAAAATCTGCACAATTCTAAATAGCTTAATCCTTTCTCACTATGTTTAGCGCTATCAATCCATTCTTTTCTAAAATATTCTTTCAATGTATTTTCAATCATTTTTTTGGACTTTCCACTCTCTCTCTCTCTCTCTCTCTCAAAAGTCAAAACTCAAAAAAAGTTTATTGCCCAACGAGTGGGTACAAACGTTGTGGTACATACAATTATTTCATTTAATTACTAGAGGAATGAAGGTGAAAGATGACATGATTGGATGTATGAGATGAAAGGTAAAAACACACTAGCACCTTGATCGTCGTTGAATTCCTTTGATGACGTGTTTGAAATGAAAGTCTGAAAAAGTCTGACATATGTACAGATGATGATAACGATATGAATGTCAACAATGAAACGTGATTTATAATGATCCAGGGAGGAGAGGAGACAGGGCATGCATCTTCTCATTTGTAAGATAATTTGATGTTATTAATCATGTTATTTATTGTTCTTATTTACACATCACACCCAGCAGCAGGTTACTAATCCTATTATTATTCCTATTATTAATCGGAGGTGCGGTATATTTTAAGCAGATACAACATTTTTATATCAATGATGTTGAACACATACCTGGAATGTGATCGAAAAAAGATTAGAAAACTGGACCTCAACCCGTGTTGTCAACCGACCTCCGATTTAGACTTGAAGCGAGTGATCAAGGCGATAATCTATTCTGTTGTCGATATCTGTGAGTGATTTTTACTACCTCTTAACAATGCAACAGTGCAATTTTACTACCCATTGTCGCGCTTCATCGATTTATTTATTGTGTTCACGCTTTGTCAGTTAGTATCACAGAAATCTGACCAAGTTATATCCATTTCATTTAATTTCTACACCGTCCGCTTCTCAATATATTGATTAGAAAAGTCAATCATATTGATATTCAGGCATTCGCATACCTTGGGTAGATTGCCATCCGCTATCTATGATTGCATTTTGCATTTAGACGGCAACGTTTCATATCATGGATATCTAACCAAGATTTCATGTCATTGTTTCATATGTCGAAGTTTTATAGTCGTTCATTGTTTTTGTTGATCAAAGCGTAAACACAATCTTAGACATTGTCGTCTACAGTCCGCTATCTATGTTCTTTTGTTTTTAATGTCCATCGCTCTATCAATATATTCGTCAACTATCCGTAATTGTCCGATTGTTAATGAATTCATGAAATCATAGAAATCCGTTCTTGAAAAATCTTTTACATATGGAATTAAAGCATTTCTCACATCATTATAGCATGGACATACAGCAAAGAAGTGGAAGATATCTTCTATCTCATCATGTTCGCATAATTTACAAATATAATCTTTATATGCAATGCGGTTGTGATACGTTCCAACTTCTGCTGCTAGTGTGTGATTTCCTGTTCTGATTTTAATAATATTATTGATTTTAGTTTTGTCACTAGTGAGTGCTAGATATGGCTTCAGTTGACATTGAAATCTACACAGCTCCAAATAATTGAAACCTTTATTGCTATGTTTGGCACTATCAATCCATTCCTTCCTAAAGAATTCCGTTAGAGCACTATTAACTATTTTTTTAGACTTTCCACTGTAATCCAAGCCTTGCACGTCTTTGAATTTGATTTTGTTAAATAAACTGTTTATTCGAACACACCATTTTTGAATACTCGGGTGATTAATCGTGTATCATTATTGTTATTTTTCTTAAGAAAATAATTTATTGCTGATTTATAGCAATAAAATTCTATTGGTTTGACACCGAATTCCCCAATAATGCAATAATTTGGCGTAGTTATTCTTAAATGGTGATATCTTTTGTAGAATTGCATAATCACTCGATTTAGATCAGTCAAATTTTTGTCGAAAAACAGTTCACTGCCATATCTTATTTTTGATATCGTTAACATTTCAAATGCTTCTGTCATTATTCTACCGTCTACATTGCCAAATTCCTTTAAAGTTTTAGCGGTTACGTACGATGATGCTTTTCCTTTTTTCGTTAATTCTTCTATGTGTTTTCTATCATTCTTTGCAATCCAATAACCTAAATATTTATATTCATCAACAACTTCGATTGGCAATATATCATCATCATCGCTTAATTGCAGTTTCTCATATTTTTCAGTTTCATTAAAGATCATTATCTTCGTCTTATTGTAATTCATTCTCAAGCTGTTACTTTCACAGAATTCATGAAGAAGCTTAATCTGTTTAATGATGCCAGTTTGCGTTTCACTCATCAATAAAATATCGTCGGCATATATGAGCACCGCCAGATTCAAATGGCTTATCTTTATAGGATGAAATGTACCTATATTTCGATAAAGTTCAATTAAGAAGTCGTTCATGTAAATACAAAACAGGGTAGGCGATAAACTATCTCCCTGTGGAACACCATGTTTAACCTCGAATTCGTCACTTTCTGTACCATTAAACAGAACCTTATATGTTTTGTATTTTAAAATACGTATCAGTAACAACAAAAAGTCACCATTAGGTATAATGCTTCTCAACTTATTTATCAGTCTGCTTTTCTGAACAGAATCAAATGCTTTCGTAAGATCAACAAAGCAGGTATACAGTGGTCTCTTATCATTTTTATATATCTGTATTATTTCTTTTAAGATCCAAATATTGTCAATTGTCTAGTGTTCTTTCCTAAAACCTGTTTGAGATTCGTGTGTCGAGCCAAACATTTAACCTATCATTTAATATTTTGGTCAATAATTTCTCAATACATGATGATAAATTCAAACATCGATAGGAGTTAGTATCATCTTTATCACCCTTCTTAAAGATAGGGATGGTCCAACTGGAATGCCAAGGAGTTTCATGATCAATCAATATTTCATTAAAAAGAGTATGCAGGATCTTACTTTGGTTCTGATCATTCTTTAACATTTCATATACAATTTCGTCTGGGCCACTCACTGGATTTGGATGTTTTCGACCGTTTTATCGCATTTTCAATCTCCTTCATTGTTGTAGTTTGGTTTATAATGTCGTCACTTTTGGTAAGTAGAGTTTTATGCATAGCAATTACGCAGTTTTTATTACCGTTTAGATTTTCTATTTCTGCATCCCTTTTCTGGATGTTTTCTTTGAAAGATAGAGCTGACAGTGACGTTTTATTTTTAGTACTTTTCTTGGGCTTATTTTTATTCAGAAGCTCCCAATATCTTTTAACGTCGTTATTAAATTTCGCTATTTGTAGTTCATTTAAATTCGCTTGCTTCAGTGTCTTCTTCTCTCTTTTGATGCTTTTATTAAGTTCTCTTTTTGTATGCAACAACAAATGCAAATTTTGTTCAGATTTATCAGTTTTATATTTCTCAACAGTTTGTCTATATGTTTCCTGAGAGATCTTAATTCATTAAAATAAATTATTTGTCTATCAGGATTCGTCATAGTAGACAGTGATCCCTTATTGATATTGATTAATTTGTAATAAATGTCTGCTTTGTTTAACTTATTATCTGTTACTTCTTTTAAGAGATTCATGCTTTTACCTACAGCATTTTGATGAAATTTTTCAATGTCATATTTAGGAGACCATTTGAGAGGAATGATCCGTGTATCATGATTCATTTGTGCGAAATTAACATTAGATGATGCATTCTTTGCTACAGTCTTTAAAGTTATATTTATCTCTATTACCATCGGTCTGTGGTCAGTAAATAATTGAGGCTCCAATATTTTAAATGTTTCTAATTTTTGCAATAATGATTCTGAAAGTATTAAGTAATCTATTACTGATTTGCAACACTTTCCATTTTGCAGTCTGCAGAAAGTGTGTTCTCCTTTTTCGTACCTTCCATTAGCTATTATCAGAGATGTTTCATTACAGAAATTTATCAGTTCTCTTCCTTGCTTATTTACAATTGAATCTTCAGAATTTCTTAATGGGAGATCCATATGTACGTTGTCATTCAAATTACCTATTCTGCTATTTAAATCTCCCATCATAATTATATGCTTCATTTTGAATTTTTCTATATATCTTTTTATTTTATCAAGATATTCTTTATCAGCATATTTGGAATCTCTGCTTTCTCTATAACATAAGATCATATGTATTCTTTTTATTTCCTTCCATTGTTTGTTTGACATTTCAATTATTATCGTGTCTCCATTTTCAGAAACTATTTTTTCTATATTTAGGTTGTCCTTTTTGTGATACAGATTGACTCCTTTAATATGGCGTCCTAGATTATTTTTGGTTTTGCTAGGTGTTTCTATGGTATTGTATTGGTCTATTGTCAAATTATTATATTCCATTAAGTGTGTTTCGGTGAAGCACATTATATCCGCGTCACAATTAATCTGATTAATGTCTTCAATTTTATTGATATTTAATCCATTAATATTTGTATAAAATATTTTTTTCAATTGGATTTGAGTCTTAGTTTTTTCTGTCTCCTCCCCTCGCTCACTTCCGCTAAATAAACTGCTGTTGTTGCACACCGACTTGATTAAAGTTCGGATAATGTCCTTGAGCCATGGTGGGTGCGGGCGGCTGATGGTAGCTTATGGGCGGTTGGAAGCTTTGATGACTGAATTGCTGTTGCGGCGGGTAGCGCTGATTGTAAGGCAACTGGTACTGCTGGTAATGTTGCTGTTGTGGTCTTGAGAAGTTGGTTCTTGGTGTGCACCATCGCGGTCGACTTGAGTAACAGTTTCTTGCTATATGGCCTCTTCGGCCACACGAATGACAGATTGGCGCTGGTCGTCGTTGCTGCTGTCGGTAGGGTCTTGGCTGGTACAGTCTCGTTGGTGCAGGTTGACGGTATGTCGACGTTGGTGAAGGTTGATAGTATGTTGACGGGTTTCCTTCTTGTCTGCTTAAACTTTTATGCATACTGGTCTTTACGTCGTCGATGACATGCCTTAACACTGCTATCTCCGAACTCGTGTTTTGTCTATTTGCGTCGACAAGCTTAATAAGTTCTTCAATGTCACTGTTCTTTCTTTCCCTCTCATTGCTGCTATCGTCTTGATTTTTTCTTTCCTTCTCTTCATATTCAGTCAGTTGGGAATCGTACACTTCGATTGCTTGTAGAAGATCTGCGTTCTTTCTTTGGGCTATCGTCAATTCTTCATTCTCTCTCTCTCTCTCTCTCTCTCTCTCTCTCTCTCTCTCTCTCTCTCTCTCTCTCTCTCTCTCTCTCTCTCTCTCTCTCTCTCTCTCTCTCTCTCTCAAAACTCAAAACTCAAAAAGTTTATTGCCCAACGAGTGGGTACAAACGTTGTGGTAGATACAATTATTTCATTTAATTACTAGAGGAATGAAGGTGAAAGATGACATGATTGGATGTATGAGATGAAAGGTAAAAACACACTAGCACCTTGATCGTCATTGAATTCCTTTGATGACATGTTTGAAATGAAAGTCTGAAAAAGTCTGACATATGTACAGATGATGATAACGATATGAATATATATTGAACAAATTCAGCGCGAGCGACAAGGCGGGGCCTCCTCGTCTCCCTCTCTTTCTCTCTCTCTCTCTCTCTCTCTCTCTCTCTCTCTCTCTCTCTCTCTCTCTCTCTCTCTCTCTCTCTCTCTTATCGACCTCAGTGGCAGAAACCATTGACTACCCGGGACCAAAGAATTGTTTGGGCCTACATAATACTAAACAATCTCAAATGCGTTCATTTCTTGATGTTCTTTGTTTATGTGGACATTGCGAATGACCGAGGCGTCTCCGACTCCACCATGAATTTGGAGTCGATACAGAAAGAGAATCAATTTCTCGACATGAATTTCGAAATATAAAAACTTGTTCTCATTTCAACGATAACGACTTCACAGCAAACAGCAACGACAAGTAGCATAAAGCAGGCCTTTGATGAAATTGCTAATTCACAGTTTCGACAAATACCTCTCAAATATGATGGAGAGCTTTCATGCTGAAGCTATGACTCATTACTTCGGCAGGAATTGCTTGGAGCAATTCATAAGCTGCATTTGAAAAAAAACATGCTTTTGTATATTTTGACATCACATGACGCCATTGCAACGAAATCATTGCGGCTTTAATTTCTAAGATGGGGCTATTGTAATGAACTGGTCATCATATATTATTCTTAATTATAACATTCTGAAATACTTGCCACCGTTTTTGTAGAAAATTTGCCGATATTTACATAGGCGGCCTTAAATGGGTTAAGAGTGCTGAACCCTCTCATGCAACTCATGAAGCTGACTTGCGCTGAACTTGACTTTTTCTTTCACTGAGCCTCGAAATGTCTGATTTTCATTTGTTTGAATAAAAACGCATGTTATCATTATACAGGGATCAGTGAGATTAATAGTTGAGAAATACTGTGAACTACATGGAATAGTAGCATAGAACGGCATTTAAATATTATCTAAAATTAACTTTGAGATTTTCCTCTGAAAATACCTGTGACATAAAGCAAGTGATGATTCTGTTTCGTTTCCTTATAAAGCAGGCCTAGTTAACATCAACACAACTCCTTATTTAAGCTTGGAGCCCGGACAAATTGAGAAACGCAATTAGCATATTAAATGAAATTTCGAGTCGGAATTCCGCAGTCCTATCGTGCTGAAGTGCAACGAATTATTACAAGAAAAACAAGAATATGGAGAAGATCAGCCTTCTGTATTGACGGATTATGTATGACTTAATTTTCATTTCTAAATGATGAGAACAGTCCTCCTGCCTCCACCGACAATGAAAATGTTGTCCTGCGGATAGTTGGCTTTGTATACCGGACTCCCTGCATCGGCGTATGAGAACTCATTTCCATCCTTGTCAACAAACGGTGCCTGCTGATCCACCTCCATCGCTTTATCGTCGGTTTCGGTCGTTGTCTCTCCCACAACTTCTTCTCCGACCTTCCCTCTTAGTTGCAGTATCTGTCCGATATTCGACACCTTGAAAACCTCTTTCAGGATTTCAATCAGCTTGCTTGCAGGAACCATTCCAGGAATCACAGGAATCCTCCTCAGTTTTACGTATGGATTTGACCAACTGTATCTCCCGGTTTCTTGTATCCTGCTGTCCGTTGATGTGACGGTGACTGCGCCCTCATAATGAAAAACAATCAGCTCCACACCACCTGCAAGACAATCAGCGGAAATCAATGAAAGCAAAACATTGGAGATGACCTTAAAATTCAAGAATTATTGTTCATCTGCAGCCGGTTCACTGATTGTAGGAGGATGGATCTGTCCTCAACTCAAAGTGATTGATTGATGTGACGAACAAATTATTAACTTTAAATGAAAATCATCAATGCGCTGACTCGCAAGGTCAGCACACGAGACACACTCAGTCATTGTAACAAGTGTTTGTCAATCAGAGATCGCTCAGGAGATTCCTCAGGCCGTATTCTGAAAAAGGCTGATGCCAAAATTTGATTTCGGTAATTTCCTTATTCGACAATCTCATCAGCCTTTTCAGGTTGCTGCTAATTCTGTCATTCCATCTCATGCGTTCTATTCAAGGCCGGGTTCTATTTGAGGACGGATTACATGCTCTATCATCGAACTATCTATGACAGGATCTCCATGACATTTGGGGATTCAGAAAGAATGGCAAATCGGTTTTCAGGCTAGCTGACCGCGGGTTGCAGAAACGCAAAGAGTGTTGCTTACAACATTTGGTGCAAGGACTGCGGATGGATCTACATTGGCGAGGACTTTGGAACAAAGAGAATCAAAAGAGAATGATGAAGAATTTAAACCACAAATGTAGGGAGATTTCTGCAGACGTAATGCACGCGTCATTGATAATGCAAAATTGCTGAATAACAGGAAGACATGTGCACATAACATGACCAACAAAAATGAAGAATATTTTCAATAGTCTTGCGATTAATGACAAAAACTCGCAGTACTTTTTATGGAATGACGACAATTTAATCCGGTTACCAGCACGAGTTTCTGTAGGAATGAGGCTTTCAGAGGATGATGTATACACCAGAGATGGAACCAGACAATCTTTTCCGGCTCGAGTCGGTTTCCAGCTCTGTGCACAACCTTCGACTACTGCGACTCTGCGCGTCTTCTGTTACTCTATCCGGCTACTTTTCGAGAAAATGAAATTTTCTGTGTTTTCTCTAATTCAGTGAGAAGAATGAAGGATAGAGCCACAATTTTGACATGGAATGTTAGATAACGAAATCAAGCCAACGACGAGTAGATTTGGTAGGCTATATCATTTATGAGGATTACTTGAGCGTCGGAATATGGATTCTTCAATCAGTGAGTATAGTTTTGCCCAAAAATTCCTTTCTCAGAAAATGACGGATCAAAGTAGTTGGTGGGTCACCGCCCCGGCTCGGCCCTACTACACCCCTAGGGCCATGCGATTCTGTTGTTAGGTATGCGACGAATTATAAGAATACGGTATCAATTTCAACACAATTTTTAGTATGCGTTTAATAGGAGATTAGTACAGGCTATGATGAAATTGTCGCATCAACTGATTTGGCCATTTAGGTTATAGAGATTCAATAGGATTCTATCACATTTTCAATGAATGAATATGCATCCAATAAATGTCCTCTAATAGTTGACTAATTTCTACAATTAAACATATTAAAGTATTTAACCTTACATGTACAATTTAAATTGTTGGTCAAACATGTATACTGTAGGGCCATTATAGAGAATCGGTATTATGTATATATTAATCAGCATGGATTAACCCATTAAGGACGGCTTCATGTTCTATTTATCAGATTATTGCGAAACTTACGTGTTTTATGCAGAATTAGGTCGATATTGATGTGCTATTACTCCAGTAATATATTCTATGTCTATTTCAAGGATATGGACATGTCCTAAAAATATGACGATAGGACATTTAATGGAATGATGAAGATGTATTTGCATTTTCTAAGAAAATCTTTATGTACTATGTTTATTGTATAATATTTTGATAATGAAAAGTTCACAAAACTAGCAAAACTTCTGTTGTTGACAGGATGAACTGAGAGATTCAATAATAGCATTGTCATTTTACGTGATAAGTCGGAAAACAGTGCTTGCAGAGGGTAATATTGCATTTTTGACAATAGATCAGAGGTTTTCGCGAGCACTGGAAGCCTTGACAGCGACGCTGGCTTGCACGCGTTTGCATGAAATGTTCAATCCCATCGAATCGAAGGGAAGAGATTGGGTCACTGATTCTTCCATCAGAATACCCGATTCTTGTTCCGTAAGATTTCATATAGTATAAAGCCACCTCACTTTGGAATTCCAGGAGTGTCATAGTATTTCTGTCCTGACCACGTAATTTACGATGCAGCACCCAAGCATTCGATAGACATACATCAATTAGATTTGTTATAAGACACCAATACCATTTCTTGCTCGAAATAGCAATGCGATATCGATTCACAAAACCGTCCATGCTGTCGACGCCTCCCATCGTCTTATTGTATAGTGAAACCAATCCCGGGAGATAAACGTCCACTTTTCCAGACTTCTTGACACACCTTTTGGCAGTACTTTCCGTTCGATCATATCGAAACTTGGTCGCTAAGGACACACACCTATTGTCGTTCCTGTAGAAGACAGAAAAAGTATCTTTATAGGCCTACTATCAATGAGACATAACTGTCGGTGTATCTAACTCTTTTGGTTGTGTCCCTTTACTAAGCAGTGAATAAAAATCTGACAATATTCAAGCGTTTCAGTCACCTATTCACTATTATTTATCATTGTTGATGTTATGCATTGTTCTATACATTTTATAACTGTAATTGATATTTGTAGGCTAGAAAATCTGTATTCACTACACACTGTACCGGTATATGCAATTACATGTATATTTAGTTGATTATAATTGTTATCATGCATGATTGCACAGTTATACAATGGTTTAAACAATCACTCTACTCACCATTTTACGCATTCAACTCCACTCTCCACGTCAAATACGGCGTCATGGCTGCCTCTCCCTTCTTTTTCTAATTCCGAATCTTCTTTGAGAGGTGCCCCATTCGTTCGGTTATGACGAATAGTTCCACATGCCGGTATTCCTTTTTCTCTCAGGAGACACAGAAGCTCATGTGAGCAGAAGAAGTTGTCCATTGTCAGAATATTTGCTCCTGATACTCCAATTTTACAAATCAGATCCATGACTACTTTCGACCCGAGACATAGTTTTGAATCACCGGTATCTGATGAAGACTCCCTACCGCAATAAAGTTTCAAATTGTAACAATAACCTGTCGAACCATTGATACTCCAGTTTTTCAGACCAAACCTCGTATGTTTATTACGGATAAATTGTTTTAATGAGTTATGACCGAAATATTTGACCATCTGCTCATCTACACAGACAAACTCGTCGTGGATTCCGAATTTTAAGAAATTGCTATTCAGTAAATCATACAACGGAGCCACTTTGAAATCTTTTCGAGGATCATCGCTAACAGTATCATTATCAACAACGTGAAGAACGCTTTTAATTTGCAGGAACCTATCTCGTGAGAAACAGCTCTTGACAAATTCTATTCCGATATCTTCACGTTGGCTCCAATATAGCTTTTGCTGGGGTAAGGTATGATAACCTGAGAAAATAAGGAAGCCAACAAATGAACGGAAATCATCTGGGCATAAACTTATGTTATGTATGTTCTTCTGTTGGGCATAGCGGTTTGATTCTATGGCAAGTAGTTCATAAGCCTTCGAGTCAAACATTTCTTCAAACAATTTCACAGGTGAATCAGTCATTTCCTGAAGATGGCTTTCCAAATTTTCTTGCACCTGCTTAGTTTGGAATTCTAACTTCTCTAAACTTATGTCACTATCCTTAAACTTTCGAGTCCAACTTGTTTTACACTTTGGAATCGTTTTGAGCTTTTTCACGGTTCTGGCTCCTGCGAAATATCTACACTTTCATCAAGCTGCTGTTCTTCGTACACAACTTCGTATGTACTGGCGCAATCGCTCTTCACTATTGGAGCGCCTACAAGATCGTCATCAAGAAAATCGTCTTCATCTGTCAAGGAATCTGGTTCAGGTGGTATCAGAACAATATTCCTAATCGTGTCTCCTTTTCTCTAATAGTTGATTCGCCAAGTCTTTGGCTGTTCGACATAGTTTCACTCTCTCTATTGCTGAAAATAAAGAAACGCCTGTTGAAGGTCCTGTTGTCATATAAATATGACACCTGAACTATATTTAGAGAGTGAATATTCATTATTTATCCTTATTTGGTAATCCTGAATGCTAACGTATGAAAATATGTATTTTCTTACAATGATAAATGTATACGTCTTAAATATTCATGTAATATCTCTGAGAATTGAGCGAAATGTCGCAAAATTAGGAAACATTAGGCAAACTCCTATTGTCATAAAAACAAGACAGCACTTTCAACGCTGAAATTTATCTTATCTAGCTGATGGTATTTTGGTTTTTTCTGTCACACACATTCATGGAGAAATCAGCTTTACTGAATGTATGTCATTTATCTATTTTGATGACTGCTAGGATGTAATTACTCACTTTACTTGACAGATGTTCAAATGCGATCAGCTGATTGAAAATGGCTGATTTTGTATCGAGGTAATATATAAACAAAGACATTTAAATGTTTATTTTTGTTGCATATACATTCGTCAATTCAAAACAAACGTGATGGTAAGTGCATTACTGGGTGAACATGTATGGACCTGCATAGAGGATCAGCTCATTTGCCTGTCATATTTTTAGGACGATAGTACATAATGGGTTAACTAAATGCCTCATTGCAGTTCAACAGCGGTTCCCAACCTTGTGTGATACTATTCTTTGAAATTGTATCATTACCCCCACGTAGGACTAGCAACACTATCAAATTATTATGTATCTAATATTATTTCAATTTTTTCAATTTTGTTGAGAGAAACAGTTATAGATAGGCCTATTGAAATACCGCAAAAATATTCAAGTTAAAACGCAAGATGGAATGATTAATCCGACTCATTTATTTGCTCTAAGTAGTCAGGCTCATTAATATGACGATAAATAAAAACGAGTACAATAAATGAGTTACAACTTCACGAATTGTGTAGAACTGAACCTTAAAAAACCCTGACATTGACTTGTGAACTGTGGCGAGTTTTTGCTGCTTTGCTGGCTTGTGGAGGGATTAACGAAAACCAGGAGTGCTCGGTTTTAATTATGACAGAACAAGACAGTGTCACAAGTACTACCTCAGTGTGTTCGTGTTGTTTGCTCAGCCAGCTGATGAAATCGTGCATAAAGAAAGGATTAATTATCGTTAAATTAATAATCGTTAAAAATTAAGAAGCGCTATGAAATCGTGTATCTTCAGAACAAGATAGAGCAGGGAAGAAGTGCACATGAACACAACGTACTTGAGAGGTGTTCCCATTTCCCCGAGAAAATTGGCAGATTAGCGCGGTGAGGTAATTTACCCTTCGGTTGGAAACCACTGCACTACACATACCATCGAAGATTAGGAGACTGCTTACATTTCAATGAAGTTTTGAGTCACGAGACAGGAGAAAACACGACTCTTCTTGGTTTTGGAATATCACCGACTGGCTTTTCCCCAAAATTTTCATGAAAAATTGCGCGAATTTGAAGAAATTGTCGCATGCATTTAAGTATGGACTTAAAATATATAATTCATCATGAGCAGGGCAAGGACTAATGATATAAAGCAATAGCGTTGATCAGAGATGTAGACCGGCAAAAAATGATGTCACTGATGATAATGAAATACATTTATTGACTTTCCAAAGGTTTGCTCTCAGTCATCAATCACTATCTCATGTTGTCATTCTAGGCCCAACTTTTGTGCTGATCATGAAAAACGAATCATCCAGATTATGTCGAGCTTAAATCAATTCTCATGCCTTCCTATCGTGTAGCACAACAACGTGTCGTACGTCACTCGAGAGCTTGGATTCTCAGCCTCAAAATGAGCTAAATAGACTTGCATCCGGTTTTAATGATTCCAAATATTCTTCCAGGTGGGTTTGACATATTGTTAAAACTATTTTTCCGGAAATCCACCATCTGTATTCAAAATTAAAGTTAAAAAGTCACTAGCTTTCGGTGGTCAAGCTACACACCTTATTCATGTGAGAATGATGCAACATTGAAATGTTCAGATCAGCAATGAATAAAATTCTCTAAGATACCAGCACAATACAACGAAATCATAAAAATCTATATAATTGATAATAGTGATTATGCACATTGAAAGTAACCAACTAAAAAAGGAAAGATATGAAGAAAGAGGACAAAAATATCAGTTTACAGCTTAAAGTGTTCGTGAAACTTGTGAATGACCGGATTCCAAATAGCATTCAGCTCTACTCCTGAGTCTCGGTTAAATAACTATTCTTTATTGGCTCGAATGTAGAGGGATTCTTTGATTCTTCTTGAATTCAAATGTGGTTCATTGCAGACAATCTGTGCTTCAATAGGAGGTAAGTGGTGATTCTTGTGAACATTCTCTGACACAGCCGATCGAAAACTTATGCCTTTGATGTCCGATAAATGCTCCTTTGCTCGCGTACTCAACTTCCTGCATGTTTCACCGATATAAAATTGCTCACAAGAAGGGCAGTCCATTCTATAAATCACGTTACTTTTATCCTCAACTTCAGATTTGACCTTCGTCAATTGAGAACATAAGGATTGTGAAGGCATAAAAACAACTTTTAAATTCGAAGAACGACATAGACGACTGAGTTTATCACTGATGCCCTTGTAATAAAGTAAGTATATATATCCTTTTATGGGAGAACCAGTGTGTCATCAGATGAAAGAATATCAGTGGCGTTTACGGCTTTTTGGATGCAATTTCTCGAATAACCATTATCAGTAAAAACCTTTTGTAGAAATCGCATTTCCTTTTCGAAATGAATTTCACTACAAATAGCTTTTGCACGGTGAACAAAGCATTTGACCTCACCAGACTTAACATGATTGGGATGATATGAATCGTATATTAGCAACGAATTTGTGTTCAGAAGTTTTCTGTAAACTCTGGTTGAAATTTCTTCTCCAGCTTGTGAAATAAGCACATCCAACATGGCGATTTCATTATCAGATTCACTTTCACATGTGAACTTCACTGAAGTATGTATAGAATTCAAATGTTCGAGGAATTTTGTCTCATCACCACCATTCAGAATCGCAAATGTGTCGTCAACATATCGGAGGTATAAGTGTATATTTCTCATAAACGATGAGAAGGCCTTCTGTTCTAATGTTTGCATAAATATCTCACATAAAATGGGAGACAAAGGTGTATGTTTTCGAATTCATCCATCACATTTTCTTATGTATGTACAGCGACGGCTCTTCCGATCGCGCATTCTTGCGGGATCACAGAATTCTTACGAATTTCTTACGGCAATTTAGCTGATAATTGTCTCTTGCAGTCACAACTTGCAAAATGATGGACATTAACGAGTGACGTCCACATCTGTGACCAAGATAATAAAGGCACATCTGGTAGACAAAGACGATGTTAAAGAGATCAGTCAAAAAAGTAGAGCTGATTAGAACCTTTTAATTTGCGACCATGTGTACAATATGAAATAAAAACAAATGTTATTTTTCATGGCCATGCCGCTTCTTTTAATGAATTTACATGCGGAATGAAATTGCATCAGACAGAAGCTGAACATGAGCAGAACCAGCCGGGACGGATCAAAAAGTAGAGAAATGAAAATACATACTTAAATTACAATTAGTAGAAATCAGGAGTAAAAAAGTAACATGTTAATGAGAAAAAGTCACAAAGTCTCAAATTGAAAGGAAACTCTTGCTGTAGAGAGAAAGTTGGCTTCAACACTTTTATCCCTTTCTCTACTGATGACGGATACTTCCGTCCTATGGACAACAACCTTTATTGCTGGTAAAAATTCCCCAAATCATAAGTTTCCGTCGTACAAACGTTGTGCTCAGCACTGGTATTTGAAGCTCCCCATTCTCGCGTGTACGGGTTTTTCATAAGCACGAATTTTACGACTACATTCGCCTGTTTTTCTGTTTTCTATGTAAGCCTTTGATTCTCTTCAAATATGCAAAAAATATTATGAAAGAAGTCTTATCAGTGGCACGATGGTCCAGAATGACCTGATTTATAAAAAAATTAGAACCGACACAAATTCTATACCGTTCGAAAGATTAGCGATAGACAATTCTTTTAGTCCTAATTTTAAATAAATCTGTAGACGTCTTTATTAGTAGTATGAGGAAACGCATTTTCGTATTTAATGAGTAATATGTCATGTACATATCAGTTTAAATGATATATTTATACTAAAATTGTATCTCATAAGTGTACAATAATTGATATTTGAATCTTATTGAATCATAAAAGAATGATAATATTGTCAAATTGACCGGCATTTTTAATGAGCGAAAAGATTCGATTTTTGACTTGTAGTTGCGGTGCAGAGATTTATCAAAACAACTCACAATTACATCGTTGAATGACCGAAATGCTTCAACAAATAGCTTGTGTTCTGCTGGAATGATTTTTTCTAGTTCATCAACATTTTTGAGCAATTTTCTGCATGCATTTCCGGCTAAGCTTCCTCCATGTATTGCTTCTCTTTCGATAAAGAGACATTAAGGCCATTGAATGACATCTGCCCAGACCGAGCATCAGAAATTTACAGTACCGAGCATCAGATGGAGTTCAGGTGGGGGCATTATATCCAAAACAAGCGTGTCGTCGGCAAATTTGAACAAGGGTGCATGGATGCAATTGCCAAATTCCTTGGCTCTGGTAGTAGTATAGGGTATAGGATTCGGCGCATCGCTTCGCTCAGCACCGAATCCCACACCTAGGTAGTTACAAAAAATGAAAAAATACAAAAAAATAGGGACCCCCTGTAATTTATAAAAAAACAGCTAAAATAGATGCGAAAATGGGAAAAATACAACAAATAGGAAACTACCTCTAAAATCACTAATTTACGGGCTAAAATAGATACAACGCCCCAGGACAAGTAAGAAAAAATACAAAAAAAAATAGGAACCCCTGAAATTTATAAAAAAACAGTCGTCCGGCCCAGGACAAGTAAGAAAAAATACAAAAAAAATAGGAACCCCTGAAATTTATAAAAAAACAGTCGTCCGGACCAGGACAAGTAAGAAAAAATACAAAAAAAAAATAGGAACCCCCTGAAATTTATAAAAAACAGTAAAAATAGATGCAAAATAAAAAAAAATACAAAAATATGAAACTACCTCTAAAATCACTAAATTTATGGGACAAAATAGATGCAAAATAGGAAACAACCCCTAAAATCACTAATTTACGGGCCAAATAGATGCAAAATAGGAAAAGTGCCTCTAAATCACTTGGTCGGACCAGGACAAGTAAGAAAAAATACAAAAAATAGGAACCCCCTGTAATTTATAAAAACAGTAAAAATAGATATAAATACCTCTAAAATCACTAATTTATGGGCCAAAATAGATGCAAAATAGGTAAGTACCTCTAAAGCACCAATTTGGCCCAGGACAAGTGCCCCGGACTCAATAGTCTGTAGTAGTCCGGAAGTCCTACAGAGGCCAAACAATACTCAAGAGAGCACCGGGACTATTACAGTCGCTCAAGAGAATGATGGACTAGTTGAATAAGTACGAAAAAATACATTATGACCCATGAACAAAAATATT
>CAJQUW010013414.1:0-95955 GCA_907163375.1 Prostheceraeus crozeri
AAGATAAGTACAGTATAAAGATGGGATAGTGATTTACTGCAGGTGGTAAGGTATCGAGCGAATAGACATTATCGAAAGCTTTCAACGTCGCTTCGTCTGCATTACGCTGCACTTTAGTCTTAATATCGTCAGCAGTCGACCAACTCATTAACGATTATACTGAAGAATCACGTCACGATACTTTGTAATTTCAATGTTTGAATCGAAGACTGCATAAATTAATACATTGATCGTCTCAGGTAGTGTTCTTTGAACGTCAAATCCAAACGAATATTATGAGGCACGTTCGCTTGACGTAGGGTGGACTAATATCGCTGTCAGCAGTCAAATCAAATGCATAAATAGTATATCCACTCTTAAACTCTTTCGTAGTGAGTCCGTTGTTGTCATCCGTATTGTAAAAATCAAAGACATCCATAAAATCAACATAACTGCGCATAAATTGATCCGCAGCAAAATCTGGTTTGTAGGGTGGACCAGGATGACTCACACCATTTACACGTAAAGCAATTTCACTTAACTGATTGTGTTTAAAATTGAAAGGATTCTTCTTTATATTACCGTTAAATGCATCATTTTCAACCATTACCACCATGAGGAGCTTCGGTGCTTCCGATGGAAAGAGGCCATCTTTCATGAAACTCTTTTGATCTTTCGGAATTGTAAAGGTGAGAAGTTTTGTATGCTGAACGGGGTAAATGGCATTTTGGCGGTTAAGACCTTCAGCATGTCCTCTAATGACACTTGGATTCGGTACTACTCGACGAATGTAAAGTGCAATATCTTCCACATGAATTCTAAAATTGTCAACTTTACCAAATGCATTCAGCGCAAATTCAGGCTTATTCAATGTCAGCTTGAGTCGCATGCTGGTATTACAGAGTAAAAACTTTGACTGTCTAAAGAAGTCTAAATTCAGCGGACCATATAGCTGACATACTTTACTATCTTTAATCATAGCAGATCGCTTTACAAAGCCACTGTTTGTTTCAACATCAAATTTTCCTGCTTCATCTCTGTACCATCCCATGGCTTCCATATGACTTTTTTGTGCTGCTGGATGAAACTGTGATACATGATTGAAATATGATTTATAGGGATAATCGCTTTGACCACCTTCCACCTGCTGTTCTCCAATCGTTGGAGAAACATCGCGAAGTAATGTAGTCAATGGTAAATTGTTCAGTCCAACTTTATGTGTATAGTCAATAGCAGTTCCATCTGCATGTTGAATTCTAAATCTCAAATCAACCATCGCAGAACTCAAATGTATGTAGTCATCACTACCACCAGGAATAACAAATTCAATGGGACCAGCATTCTCAGCTGTTCGAGGATGATAATCTACAATACTTGAACTAAGAATATCTGTCTGTCTGGCTTGTTGATCAAACAAACAAAACCCGGAAGTTTTACACTCCATGATTAGAAGTTATAGCAGCGTCGTCGTTTAGCGCCTGATGAATGATTAGAGCCTCTGCGACGTTTGCGTGAATGCCTTTTGACTGAAGATCACACCTTACCAGCTCCGCGATGTTTCCTTCTTCTTTATTCATTCGTTTAGGCTATTTCTTTCCTTGAGTAACACCAGCAAAGGTCTGCTTCAATGTTTTTAAACCGCGTTCCTTCCCACGATTCAACAAACTACTCTTAAAACTTCTACCTCTGGAAAGATCGCTAGCAACATCACCAGCAAAGCCAACGGCATTACTTAAAACATTTCGTTTTAAAGATCTACTGACATTGGATATGAGAGGTGCTACAACAGATTTCAATGCACCAAGTTTGCTACCTCCACGTTGGCGGCGAGCACCGATGTAAATTTGTCCTCCGCCACTTACATAGGAGGGTCGTGAATAAAATGAGGCAGTTGGATTCATAGCTCAAACCCTAAACATTGTTAGTTACAACTTTGCATGAATCACTGTCGATCACTTAGATGGAAGATGTCGGCACGACGCATCCAAGAGTTCAAACTTGAAGGATAACCAGTCCATTTAACTAGACACCATTCTTCACCTTGCGTTTTTTACATCGAATGATTTTCTCTACCAAATATGTTTCACTTTCAGTGACTACCTCAATCTCATCGCGGTAAAAGCTACCCTCAATTTCTTCATTATCGTAATCTTTCAACTTGTAGGTGGTGGGAGAGTCTTTTTGATCATCCTTGATACTGTAAATACCTCCTCTGTCCAATTCGAAAGGTGCCCTTTAGCAAAAACACTCTTCACTTTTGAGATACGAACTTTATAACCAATTTTTACATCACTTTTCACATGAGTGCGTTTACGTTGGAATGATTCACGCACTTCATCTATATTGTCAGCATTTACATCTACTGGTCTGAATCCAATAGAACGATGGATAGAGTGAATGTAGGCATGCAGTGTATCTTGTAGAACCTTTGTCCAATTTTGTGTCAAGTTGGCAGTAAAATGTCGCCACAAGCGATTTTTTAATGTGCGATTAAAACGTTCAACGAGTGCAGCTTTATAAGCACTCTTTACACTAAACAGCTCAATGTCATGCCTCTCAAATAATCTCCTCACATGCTGATTTTCAAACTCTTTTCCTTGATTACTCTGAATTCTTTTTGGAATGCGGCCTTCTCGAAAAATTGTTTGGAATGCTTTTGCTACTCCTTTCCCAATAGAACGATGGATAGAGTGATTGTAGGCATGCAGTGTATCTTGTAGAACCTTTGTCCAATTTTGTGTCAAGTTGGCAGTAAAATGTCGCCACAAGCGATTTTTTAATGTGCGATTAAAACGTTCAACGAGTGCAGCTTTATAAGCACTCTTTACACTAAACAGCTCAATGTCATGCCTCTCCAATAATCTTCTCACATGCTGATTTTCAAACTCTTTTCCTTGCTTACTCTGAATTCTTTTTGGAATGCGGCCTTCTCGAAAAATTGTTTGGAATGCTTTTGCTACTCCTTTCCCTTCTTTAGTTTTTTAAGGTTGAGCCCACGCATAACGCGAGAAAATATCAATGACGGTTAAAATAAAATTATTTCCTGAGTTATGTCTTGAAATGGAGGCGACATCACACAAATCTGCTTGCCACTGTTCATCAATGTCATGAACAAAATAATGGCGGGTACGGTACTTCTTTTTCGCTTGTTTGTGGAGTGTATAGGCGCCCTTTAACCATCGTTTCACTTGTGATTGTGGAAGACCACTCACTTTTGACAATTTCTTGATCGATGCAAATCCTGCAGAATGTTTTACATCATAATAGATTGACTTTAAACGTTCAGTCGATGACGATTGACTCTTTTTCCTCCTTCTCATCTTTTTGTTTTCTTGCCTTTCTACATTTACAACAACTGCAGCATTTAGCTTTAGCGGTTTTGCGATCGTTTTCACATTGCTTAGGGGTTTCATTATGAGAGCTGGCGCAGCAAGTGCAAGTGACAACGACATTCACCTCTGGAGGTTCATTACATGGTAAGCAACACATCTGCTTCATATTAATAGTCTGAGAACATATATTTCTTGGGAGGAGGTGTTTTACGTTTTCCTTTTACTAGTTTTAGTGGTGGCGTAGATCTACGTCGAGTTCTTCCTCTTGTTTGCTTAGTGAGTGTGGGAGGGGATGTAGCAGGTGACGTCTTAAACCAATTTGTTGGCATTTTTATCGTCTGAAGCATTGGAGCAGTAGCCCCTGTTGAATCAAGTTCTTTCAATGTCTCATTATTCAAAGCAAATTTTAGCACATTATGCTTTTTCAATAGTTTAAGAAAGTATGTCCAACCAGGTGGAACATAGCCCTGACACAGCCATTCTATTCCATTCATACAGGTGGAACATAGCCATTTCTACGTGTCGCATACTGAATCAAGTCTTCATAACGTGAAGCATCAATCACTTTATTTTCATCTGTAATGATTTCTCCTCTATCATTTACATTGAGGTGGGGTTCAATACTGTTGAATAGAGATATGGCATGTGCACGAGATGCTAAAGGTGTAGCAGTCGACACAGAGTCACGCATCTTATTCTTCAAATTTTTCAATTGTTCAACAGTTTCCGATTGTAATAATACAGTACGATGTGGATCTTTGATGTGAACATTTTGCTGATAATCTAATTCTTTCCTATACATTTGATTTGCAAGAGGTTGCTTTACTTGTTGTATAGCAGTCAATTGTACATATTCATCCTGAGGAATAACAATCATGCGAGAATAAGAACTCATAGTTTGTAGATAATCATGTGAGTTTTCAAAATATCACTTCGAAATATAAATTCCTCCGGACACTCTTGCGTAAAGTCAATGAATAAGTAACCGTGTGGTTTTTCAGTAGCTGCTTGAAAAATTTCAATAAGGGCTTTTGATGCTCTGGGTGAAACTTGTCACGCTAAAATTTAAAATTGACTTTTATCTCGCGGATTCTTGAAAATAGCATAATAGTGTGTATTCAGGTTTCGTGTACGAGCTTCTTTTCCATTAGGAAATAAATTTTGTGTGATATAGATGATAAAGCACCTTTTATGATGTGCTGCGCGAGCGAACATATCTGTAACATCTTTGGAATTCTTACTTTCTTTTAATAGATCATCCAATACAACAACATCATTAGATTGAAGTTTATCCACTGGAATAATTCCTTCATGTCGAATAAAGTTGCGACTTTGCAATTCCTGAAACAGCGACGGTTGATAAATACCATAACACCAAATCACTCGATTGATAGGTTCCTTAAACAACTCCCTTCTTTTATCCAATAAATTCAGCGTGAAAACAGTTTTACCTGCATGAGATAGACCTGATACTGTCAGAACTGTATCACATTGAAGTCTGAAATCCATTTTAATACTTTGAGATTCAGTATTTGCATAATTAACGTTTAGAGCCAAAGATATTACCCAATACGTTGCCCACGATAGGAGCTAGCATCGGTAGTAACGCTGTAAGGAAACCGCCCTTTTGTGTTAGAGTTTCCCTCTTTCTTTGAAGGGTGACTTTAGGATTGGAGATGAAACGCAATTTCGTAGCATATCGCTTAAGTAACTTTCGTTGTTTTGGTGCTAATTTCTTCGTCCTCAACTTTCTCACATGAGAAATAATTTCACGAATGAATTTATCGTTAGCATGTCGTATAGCATTGTATCGCTGATTTGCTTTCATTCGTCGGAGAGCTTGAATGGCTGAAGAAAACTTTGAAGACTTTTGACTTTTACGTTTCGCCATTTTCCGTGTTAGTCTTTGCTAAAACCTGTCTTTACCACATTTGCATAGGTGCTAACTATTGCGACATAAGTGACACTCGAAATGAGCAATATCACAATGGTTACATTTGCAGAGTTGAATGCAATTACGTATGAAACAGCGTTGACAAAAAGCATACTTACATCTCTTGAAGATGCGCTTTTCATTTCCATCCTTTCGCTTACATACATCACAACACATAGTTTCATCGTTACTGGTAACGTCTATAGCAAGTCTTTTTGAAGATATGAATTTGCTAGCCTTTTCTAAATAATAGACGCATGTACAGAAGGAATATACTTCGAGAGTGAGTAGACATAGCTCGAAAACCAGTTCTGCTACAATCAAGTACCACTGCATTTTCAATTTTTCTTTACAGAAAGTTGAATGTGAATATCTGAAATCGATTCAATCACTAGACTGCTACCATGATGGTTAAATGCCTTAAGACGTTCAGCAATTTTTAACATATGTTTTTTAAAAAATTCTTCGGGGTGATCTACAACTTCCATTGAATAAGAAGCAAAATGGAAAGAGCGAGTTTCCACCTCTTCCTTTCCAAAATGACTAAACTTAATTTTCGCAACTAATCGCGCCATGACAATGCTATCAGAGAATGTATTCATTAGCTCTAGAAATAGAGTGCTAGCATCATTGATCACTGCTTCGATGTCGGTCTCATCTTTATGAAAATTTATCACATAATCTTGAACAGCTCCTTTTAAACTTTGTCTATGAAAATGCAATGTTCCGCAGTCATTTGAGAAAGACATGATCGCCCTTTAACTAACCCATCCATTGCATGAAAACAACAACTCTTCTCATAGTAACATTTATTGAATAAGTGTAACAAACATGCATTATAAATCAATGGTTTGAAACAGATAAAATAGATACAGCTAGTAACTATCATACAGCGAGCAATGATAACCATACAGGACTTTGGCAGTGTTGAGGTAAGGAGGAAAGAAGCATTGGTTATGAACGTAGCTACTACAACGAACAGACAAAAAGGGAACACACAAATCCTTAAAACGTTTCGTAACTTCATGATAATGTTGATTCACTCTACTATCCCATGGCGGGAGCAAAATGTCATCAATGATTAGATAGGGAAACACTTTCCTCACCTTACCAGGATTATTACAAAAGATGCGTATAACATTGAAAGCAGCTAACCATCGTTTAAAGTCAATAAGAAGAGCATTGTCACAAGAAAAGCCTTAGTCTTGCAAATATTTCAGATTAAGTCCATGAATGTGTTTTCTCGCCCATTGATCAACATTGGGATCGCAGTTGGCATGTTGATGATAGACAATAACAATCTGATATGTCCAATTGTTCATAGCAATAGCACTGAGCTCCTGTACAGGTTAACCCTCACAATCCATAAAAATGATGATAGAAGCCTAAAACGGAAATTTACACATTAAGGAAACGTTCTATAACATATTACAAAATGAAGAATTACATCGATGCTTTTCACGACAAAATACACAAATGATATGATGGCAACGAAGAAGTAAAATGTATCTAATAAGACCAAGTCTACGACACTCAAAGCACATAAAAGAATTGTCATAGGGTAGAGTTAGGAAAGGACTAGTAATTCTCCTTCTTTGATTTGCGTTTTGATGCAGCATTCTTCTCTGACTTGCGCTTCGTACCACTGCTATTAAGGATTTGATCAATTATGTCATCCACGTTGGGTGGTTTTGGAATATATAGGATGGATTCCATATGCATGGAGAGAGAAGCTATTTTATTATCCTTGTGCCGACCATAATATAGCCCATTCACTTTGAAAAGGATATACCAAGTACCTTCTCCGAGGTCGTCGCATGTGATTGATGTTGAATGATCTCCCTCCTTCTTATAGTAAGTACACCAATGTGATACCGGTAGGCAAAAGTGATTACCATCCCAAATCTTTCTATAGGGAGTATCCTTGTCATCTCTCGCCTTCCACTCTTGAGCAAGAGGAGTAGGAATGTCCATATTTCACGTCACGTACTCCTCAATAATGTCAAGTTGGCGGCGAATGTACGGACTCACGGGGATCAGTATGTAGTCCCCATACTGATCGCGCATTATCTTGACATCCATGGAAGGGAGCATTCCCGTTTGGAGTACTACGCTATGATCGTCATAACGCAAGACTTGTTTAAATTTACGCTGTAGCGGTGTAGGATTATGTACCTTGGTTGTTTCTTCAACTGGCCTCAGTTGTAGATGATCTGATCGTAGCGAACCTTGTAACGTTTGACCGCCATTTTGTCCTACTAGTGCAGCAGATGGAGTAGATGCCTGAAAATGAAAAAGATTGTATTAAGTTTACTTTCAAGGGAGGAGAGGGAGGGAAGTAGCGACTTACCATTTTATTTGGATAATGGAATAGAGAGAGAGAGAGAGAAAAATGTACGTCCGTCACTCGTGTGATTCAACGATGGAATGATTCTCACTGTGGAAGGCTCGCTATTTATATAGAAATGCTTGATTCTCATTGGATGATGATCCTCATTGGACAATAACATCAAGCTGATTCCAAATCTGGCCTCCGTTTACCAATCCGAGCCTTTGTTCTCCCGATGGAGATGTTTCTTGGGAAATTCTAACCCTGTCGTTTTTTCGCCAATCTCCCAAATCTTAAATGGCGTCTCACATCTAAACGAAGACAGATATGAACAAGCCGTTTCTTTCACTGAATTTGTCTTACTCTTAGCTTTCAAACGAGCTATTGCACGACTTTCTACAATCTCTAGAACCAAAGTTGGAAGATTGGTGCCGAAGGGGGGGGGAGGTCGGTGAAATTTGATGGAAAATGTTTTGGTAAAGGTCCCAGGTCGAAATGCGACACTTTGGAAAAATTTTCAAAATTTTGTCCATACTAAGTGGCTCTGACGCTTAGGATTTTTTCGTCAAATCTGAGGTCTGACCTAAAATCTTGTAACATCTCTAACTTTTGAACGGCTGATCCGATTGACTCGCAACAAAAAATGTCATTGGGCAGTTTTTTCTCTTCTTTCAAATGAGTATCTATAAGACAAAATCCATCCACTAGAACCAAAATTAGAAGATCTTTGCCGAGGGGGGTGGTGAAAAATTTTGTTAACCCAACTTTTGACGAGAAACACGATGGGAGGGGTCTCGCACCGAAATTCCGTCCTTCCAACCTGGCCGGCACACCACGCCAACCTGGAGAGGGCACTACGAACAACCTCTCGCTACGCCGTCGGTCCAGAGGGGGGAGGGGAGTCGGACTCGAAGCAACCCGGTGGCGGACTAGGGCCGACGCCCTAGTCTGACAGGAGGGAAGGAGGTCGGTCAACGGCGGCCATCTTGCGTGGGTCCAGTGGTGTAGATTTACTTACTACTTCTCTCGACCAACAGGCCCAACATATGTGTGCACGCCTCCTGTCGGTACCATGCTTCTTTCTTTGCCGCTTGACTTGCCTTGCTGTGTTACTGCTGAATTGCCTCCAATATCCTTCTGCTTCCAATATTCAGCATATTAGCTGTTCATACTTTCATTCAGCATAGTTCATTCGGCATACTGCTTAAGAAACTTTCTTCGACGCCAAAGCATTCATTAGATGTGATCATTCCAAAATCTTCGACGCTACACGATTCATTATGGTATGTTATCTGAACCAGCTTTCTTTGTTCTTTCTGAACTTGTGATAGTAAGCCTCATCAACGTCGCAAATCTTGTGCTCCGTTCGTCATGTAACTCCGTTCATCGAATGTATGCAAATACCTGTGAGCCAATGAAAGAATATTAATATTATCAAAAGCATCCTCACCGACAGTGCTTCGAGTCCTGCCAACGTGTGCATCACTTTCTCAGACTACATTTGGACAAATGCACAAATGTACAAACACAATTGCATTAGGATCACTCAAATATGCATAAGAATCAAAGCGCAGTCGATGAAGTGAGCAGATATTGTTAAGACAAAAATCACTGGAATGCAGTCGGAGAAAGTGATGGACGCTTGTTCCATACTTGTTACATAGGCATCACTTGTTCCATAGCAAATGCTCGTCAGGATTGCGCACGCGTGTCGCAGCTGGGAATGAACAGTCTATTATATCAAAGCTACGCCGCATGCTGACTCACTAATTTTATTGATACTAATATTTCATCACATTAGTACTTAACAAGCATTTTAGTACTTCTGTGAATTTAAGTTCGGTAATTCTAGTGCTCTTCTGTTTAGTACAGAGATTTAGGTCTTTAGAAATAGCTCTTTATGATTTGCAGCGTGTGAGGATTCGTGTTTACAGATCTACACATGAACTAAAATCAATTTGTTTATTTCAGAAAAACCAATCTATTTTTTACATGAGATGACTACTCTGGTGCCAAAAGGTGATCTTCGCTCGGATATGAATTTCAGAGTGCTGATCTATGTGCAGACAAATATCACACTGACTTGTAGGTGGTATTTTACGGTGCAGCTTGTGCAGAGAAATACTAGAATAAAAGTAAGTATTAGCTAAATCATTTGACGCGGGAACTCTTTGGAAACTTGTCTGTTGCACTCATTCTGAGTTTTCAACAGTTACACAATTTTGTGGGTCAGGACTTAACCCTAGCCCCATTTAATGTGATATTGACACGTACATGTCATTGATCTTGAGTAGGCCTGAGCTCTTACACAAGGACATCATCGATGGAAGATGACAATAGAATCAATGAGATATTTCTCTGTATATTGAATGACGATTGATCTTCTTGCTGAATGGTGTCACACATTTTCACAGATTGTACCCCTCACAGGCGAATTTTTGAGTGTCCTTTAACCAGGCAAGCTATTGCCTCCAGATTTCTAGTATCTTGCTTTCTAAGAATCTAAAAATTAGTTAAAAAATTGCCCGATCTCCGATTTTTAGAAACTTAATATAAAAATGTGTGATTTTAGTGCTATTTGAGTTGAAATATAGGTTTGAATTATTTTTCCTTTGATCTCATATCGATTTCGGTAACTGGCTTAGTTGGGTAATTCCACGTACTCATCAACCTTTCCATTGAACATTTCGTTGAAGTTGTCTGAAAAATTATGAATTAAATTTATACTCTACTTAAAATAGGTTTTCACCAATGCCATCTGAAATAAGTTGTTTCAAAAAAGTCTGTAATATGCCTACACCAAGTGGAACTCGAAAATAGCAAGCATCATCTTCTAGGCGCAAAAATTGAGTAGATGTGACTCCAATTACAAAAAGGATACATGTAGGATTCGAAATTTGAAACATTGATAAGCACAATTCCGCCACTTTTTTGTTAGCCATGTTACTTGTTGTCTTTGATTGTATGAATGCTACATATACGCCTTATGTTAATCAAATTAGTTTACCAAGTTAATGTATTTGCCAATACCCAAAATCACCAGCAATTGATGACGTCTTGAATCTACAAACGCTCTATTCGAAATAAGATGAAATTTTGGATAGATAAATGGAAAAATTGGCTTACAATTGTAAAAAAAGCAACACATTTTTATTCACATTTGAAATATGGACCTTTGATATATATATCTTATACACTGTAAACCAAACTGTGCCCAATATGTGACCGATTATGTGCCAAACACATGTGACGTTTGCCACTGCCTTTATGTGACCAAATGTGCCCAAATCGGTCACATTCACCTCGGCAGATATGTGACTAATATGTGACTAATATCTGCGCGACTGCTCATGATTATCGCTTCTTCCAATTATTGTGATAATTAAAACCCACTACTTGTTTAGGTTTTGGAGAGTAGAAGTACTGCCTCTAAATTAAATTGAGCTATAAATTATGGTTTAAATGATTCCACTTCCTGGTGGGAAGAAAAGACAATACTTTCAAATGAGGAACTTATGGAAAAAACAACATATATTTGCAAATCATTAGAGGCATATTCAACTTTCCATTTACTTATAAATTAACCATCAGTGCTTAATTCAGAAAGTCTTAATCAGTGTGTTGCTCAACGCCAACCGCTCCTGATGTTCAAAAATAAATAGATAAGCTGATGTAATAAATACCTTATCTATACGCCAATGAAACAGCTTGTCTTGCTCACCTTGAACTTGTCGTGCCCGAAAGCTTGCCAATAAAAAAATTTTGAAGAGAACTGTAGCACTGAAGAATTTTTACTGCATACTAACTTCGTTCTCGAGAAGAAGGAACAATGTATGAACATAGGCCTACATATGATGAAACATTAATGAAGTCATCAAACTTCATCGACAACATCATCTAATAATCGTAATAGAACTAATTTCCTTAATTAAATAGCTTAAAGTTAGAACCAAATTAGGCACATAAACATTCCTTGACGTGGTTGATGTTTTATCTGTCACACATTCATTCATTTTGTGCTGCGTGTTGAGCAATAATGCGGAGTGAACTCATTTCAAAAGTTTGACCAACCCGACCAAAGTTTGAACATATGTCTCCCAGCGCTGAGGGAGCACTCCACCTCAAGGTTACAGCGCCTGTCATGTATGAAGGTCGGTCGCATACCAAGCAAACATGAAAAATATTAAGATTAGTTTAATGTTAAATGTTAGCTGTTAGTACATGAATTTATCATAATTATGATACATGTAATCAATTCTTACAAATACATTCGACGACTGCAAGTTGGACTCAAACACTAAATTCTTTGAATTTTGATATATTTTTCAAATACATTTAGGTCTACATCAATATAACATGATAAGCACAATTGCATGTAACATAATCTACATCATTCACATTTTTCAGAACAAATTGGAATAGTTTACGTTTCTAATAACGCGTCTGCCACACTTTTGCAGAAATGACCGCTTCAATTCTATCAGGCATGGAATCCACCAATGCCGAGATAAGTTCGTTCTTTGTGGTTGACTGCCTGACCTTAATCCTCCTCTTGACGATGCTCCTCATGTTTTCGATGGATCAGGTGAATGAAAGAACTTGGATTTGCTGATGAGCCAAATGCTGCATAACAGTTCTGCTTTTATGACACGGTGATTTGTCCTGCATAGATATGCCATTGCCATTCGGATACCACTCTTGCAGTTGATGAAGGAGTCTACCATTCAAGATTTGGTCAATATAAGTAGTCGAATTCATGTTGCCTTCAACAACAGACGCTCGCCCAGTTCCATGATAAGAGAAGCAAGTCCAAAATTGAGCTTGTGTTGGGTGCTTGCGAGAAAGATTATAATGAGATGGTGTATAAGGAACTCCATCGATCACCCTGACGTAGAGAGGACAATTGTCTTGGATGTGTATTATTGCTTCATCTGAGAAAATAACATTTCTCCATGTCTCCAATGTCCAGTGACGATGAGCCCTTGCCCATTCCAAACGCTTGACTGCAAAAAAGGGCACCTGCATGGCTTGACTGCCTTGCAGTTCATCTCTACCAAAGCTCTTTGCATAGTTCTTACACTGCAATCACTAGAGGGGCCTAATGTCCTTTGAATTTCAGCAGCATCGGCTCTCGGATTTCGCTGAGAAATGGATTTAATGTGGCGTAAGCCTCTATCACTGAAATGTTTATTGTGCCCACCACATTTCGTGTAATTTGTACGATGAGTTCCTCTTTCTTTAAAGTCCTTTATGACCTTGGCCACCATGGATTGACTGACCTGTAAGTCATCTGCAATTTCACGTTGGGATTTGGTAGTGTTTTCAACTACATGTAAAGTCACAATTTGTAGTCTTAAATCATCATGCGAATTGCTTGCCATTTCCGACAATAATAACGAAGCAACTACAAGCTAAACAGTAATTTCGAAGTCTATGTACCTACACGTACATCTTTCATTTTAAACCAGCAAGTTAAGCAATGATATTTCTTATTGTAAACCACAGAATGTTAGATCTACATAATACCACAGATATCATAGTGGATACAAAAATAGAAGTGAATCATTAAATAAAATGATCTTATTTTAGCTTGAGTCCAACTTGCTGTCGTCGACTGTATATAATGTGCACATTTCTATTAGCTATTACGGTGACAATACTTTAACATCAAAACATACAACATGCACATTATGAATTATTAATTAATTCGTCGACGATATTCGCTTCTGTTGATTAATATCGTAGCAGTATATATGTTCCATTCTAATCATTTGAATGACTATTCTTCCAAATACGATTTATAATCTCATCTAACTTAATTCAATCACAATGCTAGACATATATTCCATGTTTAAATGTTTCTACTACATAGACATACTCTCTGTTTGCATTGTTGTTGAATTGTGATGCATGTTTTATTAGATATGTCTATTAGATAAACGATGTAGCTACTGTTCCATTATCATAGAAAATGAAACAATTAATTTCAAAAATGGTAAAATGAAAACGTTTAAAATCAAACAAAATCTGAATTGCCTTTCCCATAATATTATTTACACTCTATTCTGTAACGGTTGTAACAAATTTTATATTGGCCAATTCGGTGATATTTATATATAAAAAAACGATTGAAATCAAAATGAATGAAAATTAATAATACAGTTTTGACCCGAAAGAAAAGTCAGCAATTATTCCCGACCGGTTTCGCCTGGTCTAGGACAGGCTACTCATGGGAATGAATTTATTGGAAAGAAAAATACAAAATTGGAAGCATAGACTTCCAAATCAAAACTTTATGTCAGAAACCTTTCGATTTTTGCTAGACCTGTCACAGATTGTTTCATAAAAAATGGATCACCCTTAAACATCGCCTTAACTTCAACTTTGTCTAACTCCGCCAACTAACTCTGAAATTTGGAAGATATGTCAGTTGTACTTACTAACATCATTGTTGGAAATTTCAAGCATGAATATTGAGTTGTTTTCCTGTTATAGATAAAAAAGTAGTAGATAATTTGATCTTCATTTAGCAATGTTACACAAAATCATACCTCACTCTTATAAAATTACATTTGTTTCCTTTGTTATGTAATATGTTGTTCTACAAGCCAAAAGCTATCAAGCAAAACAAAAATAAAGAAAATCGGTCAATCAGAGCAGTATAGCACCATTATTCATCAACAATAATGTAAATGCTACATGTGGTTATCTGGACTTCATGTTCCATAGCTTCCTGACTTCGTTGCGGTGGTGTTGGCAGTACTCCTGATTGCTTTCAGCCAGAAATCTATCTCTTAACGGTTGAAAACAATACAAAGCACAAATGAACAATAACGAGATCGCATTCACAAAAGGCAAAGTGTCAGCCTTGCTAGAACTAGGATTTTCTTTGCGAGCTACAAGCAAGTGACTAAATGTCCCTTATACAAATGTGCATCGATGGCATAATGATGATTTTCGACTCTGTCGTAAATAGGGCTCTGGCCGTCCACGCAAAACATCCAAACGTAGAGACCGCCTAATTTTGAGATTTGCTAAAGTTGATCCAAGTCTCTCGTTAACTGAGATGGCTGCACTAGACTCGTCTATTTCTAAGTCCACTATTCGTAGAAGACTTATTGAGTCGAATTTCAAGAGCTGTAAGAGGCCTTCTCAGATCGAATTATCAGATCAGCATACAAAAAGACGTCTCAGATGGGCAATGAGTCATTGTCACTGGCGAAATCAATGGGATCGGGTTGTCTGGTCGGATGAGGCATCAGTCCGACTGAAGGATAGTGATGGTCGATTGAGATTATGGATAAAATCTGATCAGGAAATTCCGAGACATTTACATCGTCCCCGGGTACAAGGTGGTGCGACTCTACTGATTTGGGCTGGCATTTGGACCAATGGCCGCTCTGAACTTCACATACAGCAAAGAACCATGCATTCTGAACGCTATGTGAATGTTTTACAAATCAACAATGGCTAGATGACAGATCAACTTGGTGATCCATCGACTTGGTTATTTATGGATGATAATGATACGTGTCACAGGAGTAGTAGAGTCAACTTATGCAAGTCTCAATTAGGGCTTAGGACATTATCTTGTCCAGCTCGTTCTCCTGATCTGAATCCCATAGAAAATGTATGGAGTACTCTAAAACGTAACGTTCGTCGTTCACTGCTACCTACAGATGGCGTATCACAACTTACGTCACTGTTAAAAAGAGAGTGGAGAAAGTTAGATCAGTCAAAAATCAACGATATCATCGAATCAATGCCCAGACGAATTGGTAATGTCATTGACAATAAGGGTAGGGCCACAAAATATTAGCTTCTTAAGAACCGTTACTGTATCATAGCTTATCAGATTATATAAGGACATTGAAATATATTAGGGACATGAAATAACATGAAAAATGTTTTCTGTATCATACTTATGTTTTATATAGTCAAATTTTAGGATGATCCACTTTTTATGAAACGGACTGTAGTTCAGGTAGTTGAGGTCTGGTTCAATGTTGGTTTCAGCATAGAAATGAAATAGATTCCTTGCGCTCTCTTTCTATGCGGGAAGAATTCGGCCCAAGCTGAAAGAATGGAGCAGCCTCGGACCATTCTTTCAGCGAAGCATTCTGAAATTTAATTATGTATCTCATTATCAATTTTATACAATTTTTATACTATCATTTATACAATTTTTATACTTTCGGGTCAAAACTATAGTATATATAAATTCATCAATAGATCAATATGTTCATCAATGCAAGAATCACTTTTTAAATGCACTGATAAAATTGCGAAGAACTGCAATATCATACTGCAAATATCACAGCTACATTGACGCACTAATGAGAGCAAAATAACGAAGAATAAAGGAATATAATTTGGTGGGCGGAATTGATAGGTATTGTACAACGTCAGCCATGCACGTCATAGTGCAACCATCTCACTTATGCTGATAAATGATTGCACCTAAAAATGCTATACTTTGATCAAATATGTTTAGAACAATCCCATAATACCGTAAACTTTCTACACATTGATTGATTAATCAGCAAGAACATCTACCGCAGCATCATTTACAGCACATTGTACATGAGTGGATTAAGATTAAATACTTTTTTTCAGATATAGTTAGCAAACTGACAGTACTACTATTACATGCACTACTTTTTCAAAGCACAGACTAAGAGAGCTTACAGAATTATCTCTGGAAGAAAAACTGCTGTCAAAGTTATTGAATTTTTTTATTCACTTAAAGGACTTGAAATACTAAATTATCTACATTTTTATTCAAATAGTCTTTGATCAATTAGGAAATAATTATCATGATATTGTGGTACATATTATTTTTCAGAAACATCAATGTAAGTGAGTTTTTTGTCGTATTTATTATCCTCGATTGCTGCGGAAAGATTTGTCGGTTCGTTCGCATTAGTAAAGAGATCCCACATGTGATACACGATCAACTTGTGAACCCACAGTATTCGTGATCCACAATGCTCGCTTCACCAACCATCCTCGAGCATTCGTGACCCACCTGACCCGAGACCCACTTCCAACTCTGCTTTCATCCACAAGTCACAAAGCTTGTCGAGCAGTTCAGTGGCTGCTCATCATCAGAGTAAATTGAAAATGTTCTCAGTTGACGTGTCCTGCTGTGAAAGTGTTTGAAAGATGTTATTTGGCTGTGAAGAGTAAGTGATGAATGCAAAATCAATGATTGTCACAAGATCATTCTGAATATCAAGATATGATTCTCACATCTCATTCAATTCGCACATACAAACGCCCATCATCAACCTTGGTGGTACCATACAACCGAAATTCTAACGCTTGCTCTGCGAAATGCCCAATAAGGCGGCCTTCCTGTTTTGCATCTCTCCAAGCGTAGTGAATCAGAAAGCGACTCATATCTTGATGGCCACAGACTGAGAACTGACCTGCAACCATCATGAAGCCCACAACTGGACATGGGCCGCCACCGCTTCGAACTATTAAGAAACTTCGGTAACGTGGATAAAATCCTGCCATGTTAAACTGAATAGATTTCGCATCATTCAATTCTTCACTTTTCCAAGGATGAGATGAAATTAGAGTCTTTGCTGTAAACCACGTGCCATTTTCTTTCATGCGACTGCCTGCCCTCATTCGGAATTTGAGATTAACGACTTCTTTGTTTTCTCTATCCAAGAGTGCCAATTTGATTGTATCGAAAGGAAACGGGATCGCATCAGTCAGAGGACTTTTGTAGCTGTTGGTGTTGGCTTCAACTGTGATCGCATCTATTTGTGTAGCGTTTTCACTGCTGCTGACGAGCAAAGAATAAGGGTTGTGTCCACGATCAGATCGCGTTCTCAATAGCAAGAGAGTTTCAGTTCCTGTTCTAATTCTTCGGTAAAGCGGGCATGATAACCTGACAGTATTGGCATCATTGCATGGCTTGTGCAGGGCACATGAGCCGTTATCAAAGACACGCAGGGCGGCTGCGTCAAAGCGGGAGGCCTCTTGAATACAGAAATCGTTCCTGGGCAGCTCGTTTGGTGAAGGATGAAGAATCAGCTGAAAAGTTCGTGCGCAGGACTCGCCCAGTGCAGCAGTGCTGATGGCCAAGATGATTTGAAACTTGATAACGTGGCGATGCATTTCCAGGGTGAAGAGTGGCAACTAATCATGAGCGTGTTGACATTAAAAGAGGATATGCTTTGCCAATGACAATCTTCCAGAATTGGAAGCATTCTAAGAATCTTCCTCATTAACGCTTTCTTTGATATTTTCGGCAAAATATCAATACCTTCCTGACAACTATTGTTTACTAAGATACAGCAGAACATTTGCTATTTGTCTAGTTGCAGAATCATGATGCTCTGAAGGCATGCATGATAGATGAGAAGCGGGAGAGAATGAGGGAATGTGTTGAAGCCGCGACAACGGATACCACTATTCACTTATAATGACGAAATTCTTCAACTACATGGATCCACAGAATTCGATTGGTTGACCCTCATCAGCCCACCAGACTGGATGTGTAGCATAGAGTAAGGATATATAGGTAGAGTGTCGACTCAAAAAAAGTATCTGTATACAGTGAAGATTTTTATATCAAAATATTCATTTTTTTGCGGAGATTACGTTCCCGTGGTCCAAAAAATTATTTGAGCACTTTTGAAAAAAGTCGAAATTTGCCAATTTATATACTACCGAGATGACTCTCCTCTATAAGTAGTAAGAAACAAGTTGGATATCTAAGCGAATGAATATTTGATAATGCGCGTCCTAACTAAGCGGAAATCAAGCTGATTATCAAGGGAATTTCATGAATTGTATTATAATGAGCAACAATATTGAGAGCTTGCTGTGCATTTCAGTATGAACATAGGGAGTAGTTAGATGGGATGTACAAAATTGTGTCCATCCGACAAAAAATAAAGTACTTTAAATTTATTTTCTTGTTTCACCTAGTGAATATTTCTTTAGAAAACTTCTGAACCCGTCAATGGTTCATCAATGAAAAATGCAGGACCCCTCTCGTCATCACAGGAATGATATTTACTAAATGATACTTAAAGGAATGTCCATCCGACACAATAAAAGCCATCGCAAATGAGAAGCTAAACGGAGCCATCGAAACCAAGTGTGAGCGTTTCGTTGGACAAATTTTGTTTTTATGAAACTTGATACCGCAGCTTCAACTGGATCCGCGAGCTGTAGTTGAAATTCACATGAGAGCAATCTACCTTCTGCATTCAACAGCATAGAGATCTAATACTTTGCCTGTGCTTGTTAATGACCGAGAACTTGGATGGCTTGATTTGATCACTATCTATGTTCGATGCCGACGCGAGGCGCTGAACGTGCGAGTGGAGATGATGGAGAGGAGAGTTACGACGTCTGCCTCGTCTTGGCGTGAGAAGAGTCGAACTGCAGTGCGACGTTGCCGCATAGCAAGCAGGTTTGCGACATGATATTTTGGATAGAGCTGAGAACGGAAGTCACACAAGTGTTGATGAGGCGGCATCGGCTTTTCTAACTTCAAAAAGGTATCATACTCTAATCGCCACTAAAGCCTTGGAAATTCAGGGCAAACGCTGAAGGTAGACGCAGTTTCATGCCTTTGCAGAAAATCCATCGATAATTTTCTGTGATACACACATTCTGACGTCAGTTGCTAAACCACCCTTCTTCATGGCTAGACGAAGATTGACCAGCGAGTTGACTACAATTGCAGAGAGATGCAAAACTCATCATCAGAAAAATATGAAGAAGTATCATGAAAAAGATGCTTCGGCAAGAACAAGAAAAGGACACCGTTCCGTCGAGATCCAGTATCGAATGAAATTCGTTTGAAAATACAAGCAATAAAGAAAAAAGAATATCGCCTTCGAAAAAAAGCGAAGCAGTGACTGAACCACTGCTTTGGGTTTGGATTGTCGCGATTTTTCGAGGGTTGGTCTGTTGAATCCGAAGTTTGCGGCATATCTTCACAAGTATGGTGTATCTCGACAAACCCAGGAACATCCCAAACTTCGACATCTCCGAGAGAATCGTCATTGATGTCTTCCTCATCAGTCGCACAGTTGACATCTTCAGCGGACAAAATATCGATTTCAACATCATTTAATTCCGCATCCGAATCGGCGGAGGTAATCATTTCGGCTGCTGCTTCCACAGAAAAAAGCTTTGGCATCTGTAAATGAAAAAAAAACAATGGTCTACTCTGTAGATCTAATAATCTGCAGCTTTTAGGGCCTACTCGTACTACAGGTAAGCCTACACATTACTTGGAAAATAAAATAGGAGTCCAAGATAGAGACCAAAACTATGTAAAGCGGTCCGATAAAAGCTTTTGAATACGAAATAACGACATTCGGGTTCGGCCTAGGCTTTTTGATTATCATGCAATATCCTTCACAAACGCGTACAATTTGTTCCAAAATATAGAACTACTACTAAAGTGATTCAAGTAACCAGACATCCTTTGCCGTGTACCTGATATTGCGTGTGCGATTATCTTCTATCGTAAGTGTCAGTAGCACAGGGGCTTGCACGACAGCCTATGCTGCATAACGTAGCTGGTTCGAACCCTACATTTTTTTCAAAATCAAGGTTTTCCCTGGGTGAAAATTAAGAAACCATGGATAGATTACTTTGAATAAATATCAGAACAATGATAATTGGGTATTTTGACATTGTTAATTCTATAATCTGGCTCCTACAATAAACCAGAACAGATATTGCTACTATATCAGCGGCACAAAAATATCAAGCTAGCCGCATGTGGTCATGTGAGTCTATAGTCAAAAGATCCCTATGTTCTTATTTACTTCATCATACACACATAACATATCATTTCATGAAACTGACTGGTAATATCTAATAAACAACCTTATGAACAGTAAATAACACAAGAAAAATTACTCACGGCTCGTTCAATGTTAGATGATATCCAATTGAAAAATGAATCGAAAATTGTCGGAATTTGAAAATTTCAATCTGCGCTTGCAATAAAACAAACATGCAGATAATTCAAAGTGCGCATAAAATATATTCTATGAAACGTTCAAAGTGCTGTAGTAAGGCAGTTAAAGAATGTGATAAAGTTTTGAATGTGTTGCATCATTTTGAAAAATTGTTCCACAAGTGGAACAATTTGAGCTAATAGGTTAAGTTGGATGCATGCGACTCTGCTCCTCCCATCTTTCTGATTTGTGCTTCACATGGTTTTTCTTCAGTCTCTACTAGGCAGGAAAATCCCCATCCTTCCCCAAAAAATATGAATACACTTTCGATTTTAATATGCGCTTTGGAGGAGAAATCACGCACGATTAACGTGAGGGCAAGAGGTACTGTTCTCAAACAAACTAGCATTTCAATTTTGTCTCTGATGTGACCTTTGGTGCGTAGGTGTGATCGAGGCAGTGGCGGCTTGTCCATTTGGGCAGGTGGGCCACTGCCCACCTATTGAAATGTTGTCTAACTTAAATAACCAGCATCATCAGTAGTAGACTCCATTTCTTGATCATAAATTTCAACTATACTTCATGTACATCTATTCCATTTGCGCGACAGTGACGCTAGCAGAATCCATCAATCGTTTTCAAGACTGATGGGCGCGCCCAAGCATCGAGATTGAGATGACGTGAGTGGTTCATTTCACGATCTGAGTGAATAGACAGAATTAACACGCGATGAATGCGTCACAGAATGGGCACTCGAGAGGGAGCCTTAACGCTTCTGATTGGTTAACCGTCAATGCAAAGACAATGCATTGTGCATCCCTTTTCACTGAGTGAGGTTAGCACCAGCGATCAGTCCATGAATAGACAAAATGTTGCTTCAACCGCGTAACTAAATACAGTGCCATAGACTTACACATGTATAGCATGTTGCTAACATATTCTTTGCTTTTCATTTACAAAATAAGATCTTTTTAGACTAGATTTTTGATTGTGTAAAAATTTCATGCTTATGCCCCACCTGGACCGAATGTCACGAGCCGCCACTGGATCGAGGCTAGGAAGGCTTCTCTTTTCTACCAAATCGCCGAGTGAAAAGACAATCCTTTTTTCACTTTCACGGTTCATTCCCTCAACTATTACAAGCTTTGCATGCACTGCGGTCTCCGTACTTTTGTTTGACGGAGAAAGTTGACATCAAGACAGTGACTGCTATGCACCAGGATAAATAATTTGTTTGTATTATATTTCGAGTCTAGTTATAGGCCGGATTCCGGAGTCCTAACATTTGATAGGACTCCGACTCCGACTCCAGCAAAAATGATAGGACTCCGGGACTGCCCATCAATTGAGGAAAACTCTTTCTGCCGTTCTTCACACTCGCAGATGTACGTAGCTGATAGTGAAGATGCTGAGGACGCAATCGAAAACGATGTCACTTACTATCAATGGGAATCTGTCGATTCAAACGTGCAGAAGGTCGCTCTGCAGGTCAGCGTTAGTGATCAGCTTCTTTACTGACTACGAGAATCAAGGAAATGAAGCAGCACACAGACCGTTTCAAAAATAATTGCACAGAAAAGCTAAGCTATTTTCAAATGAACTTTTCGTGTTGAAGGCCAAGATCAATTTTGATAAACAGAATACCATATGAAACCCTGTGTTCCATAGATTATTGGCATATAATTCGCTTTCATGTGTGGTCAGCTGCTGTGGTCAGTAGGCCATTTGAAAATACAATTGAGCGTTTTCTTTGATGCAGGATTTCAACATGAAGACGACAGAATTTTTTTATAATATCACAAAATCGTGTTTAGGTAGTTGAAAAAGAAATAGTTAATTAGCCATAAATAAATAAATTATTACCGCAAAGAAAACCTCTTAATACCAACCCAAATTACGAGTATTGATATTAAAAAAGTTATTAATAATTCACAAGACTAGAATTGTCTGCTTACCTGACAAGGGTCTGAAGTCCTAATGACTTGATAATTCAAGCAGAATCGTTAATAAACGTTATTATGTAATTGTGACTAGAGGGATAATTCGAGGTGCTATCCTAAACCTTAATCTAAACATCGTGATGACACTTGAGCCTTTCCCATCTGGACCCTATCAGCGTCACGTAACGTTTATCTATATATAATCATAACAAAAGGGAGATTAAACTGAACATGTGAAACATCTGTAGTTGTCTCAAATAACTTAGTTTTAAGTTAGACGTTAAACCCATAGATGAAAATTAAATTTACTAAAGCTTACAAATGAATAAAATATGATAAAAATAAAATAAAATCATATGAAAATTAAATTCAAGAAATGAAATGATGAACTCTAAATGAAATAAATATTAAAACGAAACGTTAAAAAAGGAGTATAGATGAAAGAAAACATTTTTTTGTGACTTTTAAGAATTATAATAGTTTGTTTGGAATGTTTTTTGAAAGAATTTAAGTCCTTAAAAGGACTGATTATCCGTTCCCCGTGGGTATCTGAGGTCATCAGCAGGTAACTCGGACAGGATTCGCGTTTCGGCCCCTTAACCTGAACGCTCAAACCCATCCGAGCACCGGCATCACGTCATTGCGAAAGTACAACCGAGTTGCACAACTTAATGATCACAACAACTCCAAAGGATCATAAATGTTTTGACCAAATTCCTTCAAAGAGCTAACGACTTACGACAATATACTTAACAGAGATAATTTACTAGAAGCTAAATGACATTTAGAAGAATAATTCAGATTCTAATTACAGTGCTCTCCTTCCTGATACTCCTTTTGCTGTCGTTGAGATTGACATCACGCATTTGTACATTGTTATATAGTCTGATTAACCCTCAGAGACCTGAGCTTTTTCACATCCTCTGAGACTTGAGGGGGTCCAGTGGATCCCTTTAACATATTCTTAGTTTACCTCCTTAAATCGATATCAAAACATTAGGAAAGTTGATTTTAAGTAAAACAATGATGTTTGCGTGTAGCAGGTCGGTATAGCGAATCCCTTGAGTGAATTTCAGCCTTCTCAGAAAACACGTGCGAAAATATGGTGTTTTTGTAAGTCAACCACATTTAGTACAACATCATTTGAACTAGGAGGCGGCTGTACGATATTTTGTATCACCATAGAGGCTCAGATAGTTGATTTTGATGAAATTGATTTAATTCATGCAGCTCAAAATTATCCAAAGCTATCAGAAATAGACCTAAAATGAGTCAAAATTGCTGTACTTCTAGAACCAAAAACGGCTGTGGAGATCTCAAACTTATCATTACTGCTATGAAAAGTTTGCTATCAATCAGTTTTTGGTCCTCAACTATGAATATTATGATAGCTTTCATTTCGGACATCGATTTATGTCGAGTTGTTCATATAGGCCAACCAGTCACGCGAGATCATGTGCGAAAGCAAAATATTCACATTTTGCGATCTTCCAACACATTGCACATCTACGAGCATGATGCAAACAATGAATGAATGACTTTCACTCTTTATACACCATCGTGGACATGTTCGAAATCACTTTTCATCTAATTACAAAAATCTTGTGATGGAATTTCTACACCCTCTGAGACCTGAGGGGGGGGGTCTGGTAGACCCCTTTGGCCTATCTGGCATACTTCTACTGATTCAATTGAAATGAAATAACACATGCAGATTCACTGTCAGAAATGATGATTTTGTATGGGCTCGAGTGGTTGATATATCGTCAGCGTAAAAAATGAAATAGAAAAATGTGGCTCCGGGGTCCACTGGACCCCCCTCAGGTCTCTGAGGGTTAATGCTTATTCCTGTATGTTTTTCCAAGGTTTTTGGAAGTAAATATTTATTGACTTATGAACCTAAAGCGCCACACTAGAATTTTAGGAAATTGCGTTGAAATAGAATGCTGGCGGAAAGAAAACATAGGGACTTTTGCCATAGGACATTCCTGCCAGTTATGAAAAGTGTCTTTTTTTGGGGATGATTCAGCTCGCTTTGGAAGGTGATGGTTTGCAGTTTTTTGTTGTTTATCTTCTGTGCACTCCTAAATATTTCAATTTTTGTGGTAGTTTCAGAAAACATTTATATTCTAGGGTAATCATGGGACTATTGAAAATCCAAGGGTTGCATATTGGACTGACGCACAACTTTCAATGAGTTTATGAGTAGTAAAGCATAAATGGGATATTTAATCGATTGAAATCTCTAATCTATCATACGTGTCTCAAACATAAATTTCGAAACGATGCAAAATCATTTTATGTTGACCAAATCTGATCTTTTGAAGCTTCGTTTAATGTTCAAATGTCAAATTTTCAGTGTTTTGACCTTTGTCGGAGGAAAAGCTTAAAACTAGCATACACAATCGCAGTCGTGTAGAAAGTTGTAATTGGGAGCAATCTCAGTCACCTCCCATTGGAAGAGACCAGGTAGTATGTTGGATGTCTGCATGTAGTAGTATATCTATGATGTAGGGTCTACTGATGTAGGTAGTATGTCTGCATCATGTTGGTTTTGGGTGCGAGAAACATCGGCCTCAAACATCTCCCTCCTGCAATAATCAATTCTTGTTGTGATAACAGATTCCCTTTTGTTTCAGTCGTGCTACAATGGCGATTGTGTCAAAAACTATGTATATGAAGGAAAATCGGGCAACTAGTTTTGTTCAGAACAGAATCAGAACATGACGCTCGATGAAAGTGAACCCAGTCAATTCATTGTGATTTTCATTTCAGCTTTTTTTGTGAGACATTGTCGTATTATTTCAATCACAGTCTTCAATCCCTTCATTCAAGACGTTTTGAGCATTGAACGTTGTTGTGTTCTTCAATCTTGTGTTTTTGTGTATTCAATCGTGTTGGTTTGTGAAAACATGAATAAAGCTTACACGGATTACTGTCTCAGTTTTGATTTCTTTGAAATTTGAAAATCATTGAGCCTCCTATCAAATATCGGCAGTCTCCGCCTGCAGTCTCAACCTTGTTTGACGGAGACAGATCGCACACTTTAATCAGCGGTTCGGAAATTCACATCATCGATTATTCAACCTTTCAATATCTTTCAATAATCTTTCAATCTTTTTGGATCTTTCTTCAAAATGATTGGCAGGTGGATACGAAAATTACAGACAAACATAATTCGTACTCCTCACATCGCAAGTATTCAGAGGATACCAAACACGAACAATTTTGATGAAAATGTGTGACTTAGCATTTTCAGCCAAAGCAGTCACTTGTTCAATAGTTGACATCGGTCGGCAATTCAGTAACAAAAAGCAAGAGAATTGTGTTCGACCGAAAATTCTCTCTATTTACAAAAATCAGTCACAATAAGATAAATTAAATAATGTCACAAAACGCTTCGCCGTCGGCTTGTTCACTTGTGAGAGTGTTAACTAGAATGCTGTACATGGTCGGACGATGTGACCGGCGCTCTTCTGCTTCCACAGCACGCCGTACACTCAGATTACGTGGATTGAAATGTATTATCCACCACTTTATGAATTTTGGACTTGGCGTTACTGAATGTTGACTTAGATGCATATAATATACACATTAGAAGAAGACACGTTGAAATGTTCTCTCATCCTGGATCGCATAGTTCTGGTGGACTCTCCAGTATAAAAGTATGTACATAAGAAACAATTAATACGATATACAACATTCTTACATACACAACTGCTATTCTCTCCTAGACATCCACAATAAATACATTTACATGTTTGTTTCTCTCTTGCGTAAAAGGGAAGATAACTTTTTAGATTTTAGAAGATCCATTTGAAGACTTGCGCTATTCAAGTTCTTCCTCCATTTGAAGACTTGCGCTATTCAAGGACTTGCTCTACTCAAGTTCTTCCTCCATTTGAAGACTTGCGCTATTCGAAGACTTGCGCTATTCAAGTTCTTGCGCTATTCAAGTTCTTGGTCTATTCAGGCAATTGCTCCAGTTAAGGACGTATTCTATTCGAAGTCAGGTTCTTGACATTTTATCTGGTTTTTTATCGACTATTGACTTTTCCGGGCAAAGTTATTAGGTCGCGGATTCCATTCACGAGAAGATTCTTTTCGAGTTTTTCCTGTAACTAAGATTGACTTTTATTTAGCGCACTGTGCCTTAGTAGGCTCACATGTTCGGTTCGTAGTAGTAGCATTAGTATAAGCTGTGAACGCCGGCCTCTCTCTGCCGCTCTCCAGGATGTATATCAGCGAAGAGCGAAGTTGCAATACTGAATATCTAGCCTGACTGGCTTTATCAGTGGTGAGCGTTTCGAGGAGTCGTTATGTGACGATACGAATTATCATGTATGTGATTGGCAGTTTTAAGATGAATACGATGAAGGACCAAGAAATTTCACTACCAAGAAGGATAAAAAAAGTATTTGCTGGTCTTATTTTCATTAGATGATAAAATAAACTTTTTAGTGCCACTTGAGAATCGCTACATGAAGTATAACCGAAACTAGTTTAAGTCAGTAAGCAAGTAAAGAGACATTTGATCTTAAATCTTTCCTTTTCCACTGTTCTTTCGACATGATGTATTTCTGAATAGATTTAACCGCATTTATGTGAAGAGCATCAGCTTACATGTACAATAGTTGCCATAAAATCGATGCTGATAAGGAAGACTAATTGCCTGGAAAGCACGAATATGATCTTTGAACAGCGTCTTGCAGAGTTTCTGTATGAATAGAAATCAAACTGTCTAAGTTACCGCAGCTTCCCGTAAACTGAATCTTTAATCCACATAATATCTTCCGGCCACTGTCGCCTTGCTTTATCAGCGTGTAAATATTCTGCAAACGGATAGATAGACTGCCTCGCTCTGAAGCCGTGTTCTTCCATTTTCTCGATGAAATCTTTCGTCAGGTTCGTATCTGCTGTACAGGCATTCCACGCCATGAAGATTGCAATGATATTCCGTCTTGAAAAGAAAACATCACTGTTTCCCAGCGCCGACTTTTCATGACATCCGACGTCCAGCTTCAACACTACAGGCTTGTGTTTACAGAAATGTACAAGATCATCCAAAATCAACGTATTTCCCGTTCCAAGTGCAATGTTTGCTTTGTCTTTGTTCTTCTCTGATAAGATTCTGGTCCAAGCTACATTGGATTCAATCGCCATGAAATACACTTTCTCATGTTTGTCACTGATTGCATTTTGGATGACTGTGGCATGAGTTGTGAGTTTCCCGACTTGAAGTGATTTCACAATTCGTTGGATATTCATCTCCAGTGGCTCTACAAACACTGCAGATCGTTGTGCAACAAGAGCAGCGAGACCATACTCTCCAACGTACGCACCGATGTCAAAAGCGCAAGAATTCGGATGAAATTGAAGGAGTTTCTGCCATGTCTCTACATCCGCTTTCTTCCAGATCCCCTCGTCTGCTATCTTCTTAGATATGAATTGATCATCATTGCTCGAGTGAATGAAAATCGGAGTACTTCCTGCAGGTGTTTTCAGTGAAGCTTTGAAGAAGTTATCGAGGACAGCTGTCTGAAGATTGATCAGTTTCAGAGAAGGATGAGGGAACGAAGGATTGACAATCACTTTCCGGTCCCTGTTGACAGGTTTATTGATGAAAAGAATTCCTGAAATTCCGATCACAATGATTGTTAAGAAGAGCATGCATTTGAGATACCTCTTCATGTTTGAGTCAGTTCTTGTTGTCTGCGCGACTGTGAGTGTTGTCGAAATGGCACGCGAAGGTCTCATCAGGAATTCACTGCTGATTCCTTCTCCATGTGAAAAGAATGAGACGAATCATCATGCGATGATGGTGCTATTGTTGTAGAAGTTGGCACAATACGCTCCGAACCGATTCTCTGTGCTGCTAAATGGTATGGAAGCGAGTGCATGCATTGCAGTGAATGAAAATTGGAATCACGCATGATGTAGGAGGAGAAGGGCTAGAGGGATGGAGGCGAAGGAGGAGGGCTAGAAGGATGGAGGCGAAGGAGGAGGGCTAGAAGGATGGAGGCGAAGGAGGAGGGCTAGAAGGATGGATGCGGAGGAGGAGGGCTAGAAGGATGGAGGCGGAGGAGGAGGGCTAGAAGGATGGAGGCGGAGGAGGAGGGCTAGAAGGATGGAGGCGGAGGAGGAGGGCTAGAAGGATGGAGGCGGAGGAGGAGGGCTAGAAGAATGGAGGCGGAGGAGAAGGGCTAGAAGGATGGAGGCGCAGGAGGCGGAGGAGAAGGGCTAAAAGAATGGAGGCGGAGGAGGAGCGCTAGAAGAATGGAGGCGGAGGAGGAGCGCTAGAAGAATGGAGGCGGAGGAGGAAGGGTAGAAGGATGGAGGCGCTGCAGGAGAAGGAGGAGTGCTAGGAGGATGGAGGCGCAGGAGGCGGAGGAGAAGGGCTAAAAGAATGGAGGCGGAGGAGGAGGGCTAGAAGGATGGATGCGGAGGAGGAGGGCTAGAAGAATGGAGGCGGAGGAGGAGGGCTAGAAGAATGGAGGCGGAGGAGGAGGAGAGCTAGGACGATGGAGGCGAAGGAGGAGGAGAGCTAGGAGGATGGAGGCGGAGGAGGAGGGCTAGAAGGATGGAGGCGGAGGAGGAGGGCTAGAAGAATGGAGGCGGAGGAGGAGGGCTAGAAGGATGGAGGCGGAGGAGGAGCGCTAGAAGAATGGAGGCGGAGGAGGAAGGGTAGAAGGATGGAGGCGCTGCAGGAGAAGGAGGAGCGCTAGGAGGATGGAGGCGGAGGAGGAGCGCTAGGAGGATGGAGGCGGAGGAGGAGGGCTAAAAGAATGGAGGCAGAGGAGAAGGGCTAGAAGAATGGAGGAGAAGGAGGAGCGCTAGGAGGATGGAGGCGGAGGAGGAGGGCTAAAAGAATGGAGGCGGAGGAGAAGGAGGAGGACGGCTAGGAGGATTGAGGCGGAGGAGGAAGGGTAGAAGGATGGAGGCGCTGGAGGAGAAGGAGGAGCGCTAGGAGGATGGAGGCGGAGGAGGAGCGCTAGGAGGATGGAGGCGGAGGAGGAGGGCTAAAAGAATGGAGGCAGAGGAGAAGGGCTAGAAGAATGGAGGAGAAGGAGGAGGGCTAGAAGGATGGAGGCGGAGGAGGAGCGCTTGGAGGATGGAGGCGGAGGAGGTCTAGGAGGATGGAGGCGAAGGAGGAGGGCTAGAAGGATGGAGGCGGAGGAGGAGGGCTAGAAGGATGGAGGAGCAGGACGAGCGCTAGGAGGATGGAGGCGGAGGAGGAGCGCTAGGAGGATGGAGGCGGAGGAGGAGCGCTAGGAGGATGGAGGCGGAGGAGGAGGGCTAGAAGGATGGATGCGGAGGAGGAGGGCTAGAAGGATGGAGGAGCAGGACGAGCGCTAGGAGGATGGAGGCGGAGGAGGAGCGCTAGGAGGATGGAGGCGGAGGAGGAGCGCTTGGAGGATGGAGGCGGAGGAGGTCTAGGAGGATGGAGGCGAAGGAGGAGGGCTAGAAGGATGGAGGCGGAGGAGGAGGGCTAGAAGGATGGAGGAGCAGGAGGAGCGCTAGGAGGATGGAGGCGGAGGAGGAGCGCTAGGAGGATGGAGGCGGAGGAGGAGCGCTAGGAGGATGGAGGCGGAGGAGGAGGGCTAGAAGGATGGAGGCGGAGGAGGAGGGCTAGAAGAATGGAGGCGGAGGAGAAGGGCTAGAAGGATGGAGGCGGAGGAGAAGGGCTAGAAGGATGGAGGCGCTGCTGGAGAAGGAGGAGTGCTAGGAGGATGGAGGCGGAGGAGGAGCGCTAGGAGGATGGAGGCGAAGGAGGAGGGCTAAAAGAATGGAGGAGCAGGACGAGCGCTAGGAGGATGGAGGCGGAGGAGGAGCGCTAGGAGGATGGAGGCGGAGGAGGAGCGCTAGGAGGATGAGGGCGGAGGAGGAGGGCTAGAAGGATGGAGGCGGAGGAGAAGGGCTAGAAGGATGGAGGCGGAGGAGGAGGAGGAGAGGAGGAGAGAGAGCAAGGAGAGGGCGGCTCCCCTTGCTGTGCCACTCGCACAAGTGATTTGAATGTGTACCCGAAGTAAATTATGAAAAAACTCGTAGCTGGAGGACACGTGTTTCAGTGTATTTTTCGTCAGCTCCAAATACAAAATTCTGTAACTTGACAGCAAACAACTGTAGGTAAGAAAAAGCTTATATACTGAAATGATAAGAGACCAGACCATTCGTTTTGAATTATATTCGTTGTCACTTGTAGAATCTATGCATTGGAAAATTGCCTGATTGATGTTAAGTGGAATGTACTGGTTTCTAGACAATTTATCAGGGAATCAGAAGCCAATTCTAGTTTAGTAGTGATTTTAGATATCTATGTTTGGTATAGATGACCCTTGTCTTAGTAAGATTTGAACTTTTATTGCGAACCATATTTCCGATTCGTTCAGCACAATTACTGAACGGAATGATCAATTTGGTTGTATTGGAGTCAGCTATTGTAGAATTGTTCATGCCATGTGGTTGATAGCATTTTAATTTTCTTATCCAGTATGATTCCCTTTCAAGTCGTTTAGGTCTATTAATGCAATGTTCGATCACATGGAAAGAAAAATGTTCCAATTTGCAATCAATGGAATTAAAGTGCTTTGCTACAATAGATCTGCTTACGTCTTTGCTACGTATAGCGCATAGGTGTTCCTTTATTCTATCTACAACAGAGCGTGAACTTTCACCGATGTATTGTTTTAGACATAATTTGCATTGAATAAGATAAATGATTCCTATGGTATCGCATGTAGTTCTATGAACAATAGGGTAGGATATATTGTTATGAATATTATTAAAAGTGATTTTATTATTGGAACATGAACAAAAGCAATTGTTGTTTTGACATGGGAAAAAGCCAATCTCCCAACATTGCCTTTGCTCAGTTGTATTAAATATTTTTGTCTCGGTGTTGCGCACGAGTGTTCTGGTTACACCTAAATTATACCAAACCTTTGTCATTTTAGACTTGGCTTCGCGATAATTGGCTTTAGATGAACTATGAGTTACTGCTCTATATAATTGGCTATAAATTATGCCTTTATGCACATGTTTAGGATGATAGGACTTTTCGGGTAAGATAAAATGTGAATGAGAAGGTTTAAACCAGAGCTTATATTCTAAATTGCTATTCTCAATGTAAATTTCTAAATCTAGGAATTTGACGTTATGATTTATTTTGGTTTCTAGCTTAATGTTGGGATGATGTCTATTCAGGTGAGACACAAACCTATCAAAATCATTTAAACTGTGGTTCCAAATCCCAAAAATATCATCTTGATATCTTAACCAAACTTTTGGCTTTAAAGGAAAAGACAATAAAGCTGTCTGTTCCCAACGGTTCATGAATATATTGCAGAAAGAGCCAGCGAAGGCTTTTCCCATGGCAACACCGGACGTTTGGAGCCAGAAATAATTATCAACTTGAAAGTCAATGTTGTTTAGTATCATATTCATCTGTGTCAGAAGAGTAAGGTCTGGTCTCTTTTCATCAGGATTTTCAAGAAATAAATTAGAAATGAGATTAATAGTTTCTTGAACAGGCACCATAGTGTACAAAGACTCGACATCAAGTGTAAATAAAAAAGCGTTATCAGGAAGCTCAATAGTTCTAAGTATGGCTATCATATGTAAAGTATCATGTAAATAACTCTCGGATTTTTGAGCAATAGGCTTCAAGAAATAATCAATCATGTCAGAGTAATTTCTAGACTCGGAATTAACATCAGATATAATAGGTCTGCCCGGAGGCATATCACTTTTGATCCAGGTTGACTTATGAATTTTTGGCAAAATGTTGAAAGATCGATGTTAGTTATGAGACGAGTTGACTTCAGTTTCAGACTTCAGGAGGATGGAGGCGGAGGAGGAGGGCTAAAAGAATGGAGGCGGAGGAGAAGGGTTAGAAGAATGGAGGAGAAGGAGGAGGGCTAGAAGAATGGAGGCGGAGGAGGAGCGCTTGGAGGATGGAGGCGGAGGAGGTCTAGGAGGATGGAGGCGAAGGAGGAGGGCTAGAAGGATGGAGGAGCAGGACGAGCGCTAGGAGGATGGAGGCGGAGGAGAAGGGCTAGAGGGATGGAGGCGGAGGAGGAGCGCTAGGAGGATGGAGGCGGAGGAGGAGCGCTAAAAGAATGGAGGCGGAGGAGAAGAGTTAGAAGAATGGAGGAGAAGGAGGAGGGCTAGAAGAATGGAGGCGGAGGAGGAGCGCTTGGAGGATGGAGGCGGAGGAGGTCTAGGAGGATGGAGGCGAAGGAGGAGGGCTAGAAGGATGGAGGCGGAGGAGGAGGGCTAGAGGGATGGAGGCGGAGGAGGAGCGCTAGGAGGATGGAGGCGGAGGAGGAGCGCTAGGAGGATGGGGGCGGAGGAGGAGGGCTAGAAGGATGGAGGCGGAGGAGGAGGGCTAGAAGAATGGAGGCGGAGGAGAAGGGCTAGAAGGATGGAGGCGCAGGAGGAGCGGAGGAGAGGAGGAGAGAGATCAAAGAGAGGACGGGTTCCCTTGCTGTGCCACTCGCACAAATGACGTGACCAATGTGCCCAAATCTGCTGATTAAATACAAAACTTGTATCTAGAGGACAATACAAAAATATTCAACTGAGACAGCAAACAAAGGTAGGTGAGAGCAAACCTATATACTAGGCTGACAAGAGACCAGATTATTCGTTTTGAATTATATTCATTGTCACTTGTAGAAACTATGAATTAGAAAATTGTCTGATTAATGTTAAATGAGTGAATATACTGACTTCCAGACAAAAATAAAAATCAGAAGTAAAAGCTTAATTTACATGTGACATTGAATTTAGATTTCTATGTCTTTGTGATTCTAGATTTCTAGGAGGGGTAGAAGGATGGAGGCGAAGGGGGAGGAGAAGGGGTAGAAGGATGGAGGCATCGGAGGAGGAGAATGCGGAAGAGAAAGATGGAGGAGAAGGAAAAGGATGTAGGCAGAAGAGCAGAAGGATGGTGGCGAAGGAGGAGGAGAAGGATAGAGGCGGAGAAGTAGGAAGAGAGAGATGGATGAGAGGTGAAGGATGGAGGCGGAGGAGGAGAATGAGGAAGAGAAGGATGGATGAGAGGTGAAGGATGTAGGCGGAGGAGGAGAATGAGGAAGAGAAGGATGGATGAGAGGTGAAGGATGTAGGCGGAGGAGCAGAAGGATGGAGGCTTCGGAGGAGGAGGAGAATGTGGAAGAGAAAGATGGAGGAGAAGGAAAAGGATGTAGGCAGAAGAGCAGAAGGATGGTGGCGAAGGAGGAGGAGAAGGATAGTGGCGGAGAAGTAGGAAGAGAGAGAGAGAGATGGATGAGAGGTGAAGGATGGAGGCGGAGGAGGAGAATGAGGAAGAGAAGGATGGATGAGAGGTGAAGGATGTAGGCGGAGGAGCAGAATGAGGAAGAGAAGGATGTAATCGGAGGAGAATGTGGAGGAGAAAGATGGAGGAGTAGAAGAAGGACAGAGGCTGAGGAGAATGTGGAAGAAAAAGATAGAGGAGAAGGAGAAGGATGTAGGCAGAGGAGGAGGAGAAGGATAGAGGCGGAGGCAGAGAAGTAGGAAGAGAGAGATGAATGAGGAAGAGAAGGATGGATGAGAGGTGAAGGATGGAGGCGGAGGAGGAGAATGAGGAAGAGAAGGATGGATGAGAGGTGAAGGATGTAGGCGGAGGAGCAGAAGGATGGAGGCTTCGGAGGAGGAGGAGAATTTGGAAGAGAAAGATGGAGGAGAAGGAAAAGGATGTAGGCAGAAGAGCAGAAGGATGGTGGCGAAGGAGGAGGAGAAGGATAGTGGCGGAGAAGTAGGAAGAGAGAGAGAGAGATGGATGAGAGGTGAAGGATGGAGGCTGAGGAGGAGAATGAGGAAGAGAAGGATGGAGGCGGAGGAGGAGAATGAGGAAGAGAAGGATGGAGGAGGAGAAGGATGTAATCGGAGGAGAATGTGGAGGAGAAAGATGGAGGAGTAGAAGAAGGACAGAGGCTGAGGAGAATGTGGAAGAGAAAGATAGAGGAGAAGGAGAAGGATGTAGGCAGAGGAGCAGAAGGATGTAGGCAGAGGAGCAGAAGGATGGAGGCGGAGGAGGAGGAGAAGGATAGAGGCGGAGGCAGAGAAGTAGGAAGAGAAGGATGGAGGAGGAGAATGTGGAGGAGAAAGATGGAGGAGGAGAAGAAGGACAGAGGCTGAGGAGAATGTGGAAGAGAAAGATAGAGGAGAAGGAGAAGGATGTAGGCAGAGGAGCAGAAGGATGTAGGCAGAGGAGCAGAAGGATGGAGGCGGAGGAGGAGGAGAAGGATAGAGGCGGAGGCAGAGAAGTAGGAAGAGAAGGATGGAGGAGGAGAATGTGGAGGAGAAAGATGGAGGAGGAGAAGAAGGACAGAGGCTGAGGAGAATGTGGAAGAGAAAGATAGAGGAGAAGGAGAAGGATGTAGGCAGAGGAGCAGAAGGATGGAGGCGGAGGCAGAGAAGTAGGAAGAGAGAGATGAATGAGAGGAGAAGGATGGAGGACGAGGAGAAGGATGGAGGCGGAGGAAGAGAATGAGGAAGAGAGAGATGAATGAGAGGAGAAGGATGGAGGACGAGGAGAAGGATGGAGGCGGAGGAAGAGAATGAGGAAGAGAAGAATGGAGTATGAGGAGAAGGGAGAAACTTTAAATCTGCACGAAAGTTAAGGGGGGCAGTTCTTGTATAATATTCTACCAGAAGATGAAACTCATTTACTTTGTATCTACCACACAGTAAACGAGAATCTGCAGAGTGGCGGAAAACTGCACTGCACTTCCTCACTGCGGTGCTGGAAAACTGGAATTGCGCTGTCGCTTGGAGTCATACATAGAAAAATGCAAATAAATTGAATTTTTTGGAATAATCTTCTGATACTTTCTTCTGATAAATATGGCAACATTTTTACTAGTAATATGTTCATGATTTTCAAGTGATAAACTTAGAAAAATACTGAAATTCGAGTACTAAGTTTAATAAATCAGTAAAAATATAAAATTATTCAACGTAGCAAAGTGCGTCTAGGTAACAAAATTAAAAAAAAACAAGCTAATGACTAGTTAATTTTCAATAGGTACAAAGTATGATTTAAAAGAAAAGTTTTATATCCTAAAATGTCTAAAAATTTTAAAAATACTTACTAGAAGGACAAACAACGCTTCTCCTCTCCTCATGTGTAAGGAATTGGCGAGTAAGTCGTTCTGTTCAAAATTATGTTTATCACTTATATATTGAAAAGATCCTATTTAACAGTCTGCCCATTCAGATGATAAGAGGACAGGTCTGTTTCCAATCAAAATACCACATCTAGCTAACACAGCGGGATTACGCTATCTAAAATCTACCACGTGTGTAAGAGAATTAATATTATTTCCTTAAGCTAAAACGTGAAATAGAATTCTACAAAATATGCATACAAATTATTTGACTATTTTTAATGAGGTCATCAACAGGAACTTGGTCAGGACGATCGCGTTTCGACCGCTTAATCCTGGACGCTCAAACCCGACCAAGCGCGGTCCTGTACATTTAAGATGCACAGCCTCAAAAGTTATATTTATAATAGGGAAAGATTAGCATCTATCAAAAAAAATAGTCACTATTGACTGAAATGTACCTCAGGCACTTGAAAGAAGGACAGAGTCCTGCCAGTAGAGGTCAAGAGGCGGGGACATAGTCCACCTTCAACTCAAGACGTGCTGCAAAAACAATTCAACGTAGCAAAGTGCGTCAAGGTAACAAAATTAAAAAAAAACAAAACAAGCTAATGACTAGTTAATTTTCAATAGGTACAAAATATGATTTAAAAGAAAATTTTTATATCCTAAAATGTCAAAAAAATCTAAAAAATGCTTACTAGAAGGACAAACAACGCTTCTCCTCTCCTCATGTGTAATGAATTGGCGTACTAACGAATTCGAGTACTAAGTTTAATAAATCAGTAAAAATATAAAATTAATTAGACATGTTTCTACAACCATATTTTTGTGGCTTAGAGACCCAGATAAACAGCTGGAATCTATCATTATTCATTATCAGGGGATACCTGCAACTAGGCTAGTCTGGGACACCACGTATGTTTACCATGCCATAGAAAACACCAAATCTGAAATATTAGCTTCCAATTTTGAATACAGCGGGATCTAGAGCTACTTTTAGAAATCAAACTTTTTTCCAATTTTTGAAATTCTCAAAATTTGAATTTTCACGCAACTGTAGCTTTTTCTGTGTGTTTGTTACCGAACTGAATTTTGCATGCAACATTAGTTTGGTATAAAGGAATTCTTGTATAAATTTCAACGGGTAACTGGCATCTAGAATGCAGTTACATGGCTCCAAAGATGGTGAAAAAAATAGGGTCGGCGAAAAAACACGCAACATTTAAATTAGTTTCACAACTTTCTGTATTTTTGTTACCCGCAATAACCATGACATTTGTGTTGCTATATATCAGTGTGATTCACATCTGTGATCTTAGGCGATAGCCAGAATACAGAGATCTACACCAGGCATTCAAAAATCGTGTTTTCTCAAAAAATGCCGAAAATGGCTGTTTTCAAGCTGGGATAACTTTTTTCTGTATGCCAGTTGTGACTCCAAATTGATGCTGAAATTCAGAAACATTCTCAATTACTTGTAGAAGAAATTTGATCAGGTAACCGACAGTTAACCCTCTGATGCATACGCAGGGTCCATCTGAACCTGTACGTTATTTTCCGTGCTATCATTCTGCGACATGTCAGAACTATACTCTAATACTCAAGATCCTCTAACATCATTCATTGTAGATTAACTATGAGTTACTATTCTATTTATATGCGCATCCATATGCCTGTGAAGTAGCGAAGTTTATTAAAAAATCAGCAGAGGTTACCGCATTTATTGGCATTCTTTTTCTATTTGGTGTATACCGTGGTCAACATCAGTCTTTGCGCGAGCTCATGAAAGTTGACTCTCCTGAATTTAGAGGTGCCTTTGGAATTAATCGTCTGGAGGATATAATTCGGTATTTGAGATTTGATGACAGATCGTCGAGAAATAATTCACGTGACAAGTTCGCGGCTTTTCTCTTATTTTGGGACGATTTCATTGATAATTGCAAAAAATGTATCGTCCAGGGGCCTTTATGTGTATCGACGAGCAATTGCTTCCTTCTCGAGGCCGAGTGAGCTTCAAACAATACATTCCGTCGAAACCCGATAAGTATGGGATGAAATTGTTTCTTCTTGTATGTCAAAATACCCATTATATTTTTAACGGTTTTCCATACTGTGGTCGAAATGAAGCGAATACTATCCACGTTAGACTCACAAAGGACATCGTGAAAGAACTTTGTGTTCCTATTTACGCTTCAGGCAGAAACATGACATGCGACAATTATTTTACCTCCGCTGATTTGGCACAAGAATTGAGCTCTAAAAATATCACACTTCTAGGTACAATCAAACAAAATCGTTGAGAAATTCCACCCCCATTATTACAAGATAATCAGCAAATCGGTTCATCGACCTTTGCTTTCGATGGAAATTTGACCATTGTTACATTAATTTTCGACCGAAAAAGAAGAAAAATGTGATTCTTTTATCAACCATGCACGATGATAAAGAAATCGATCCTGTTAGTGGAAAGCCGATGATGATTATGGATTATAATGCCACAAAAGGATCAGTGGATGCTGTAGACCAGATGTGCCACACGTACAGTGTTCAGAGAAAGACGCGGCGTTGGCCGATGGCTCTATTTTATAATATTTTGAACTTGGCAGGTATAAACAGCTTTGTTATATTTCGATCCAAATATCCTGATTTTTAAGCCGGAAAGTCGCATCGTAGAACATTGTACTTGAAAGATTTGGGGGAAATGCTGCTCCAACCTTGGCTGTTGACACGTACCAACAAAAGGGGTCTCCATTCAGAACAGCTACTGGCATTACGTCATTTGGGATACAAGAAAGTCAGAGAGGTGGCAGCGCGTCATCAAGTTCCACAGCAATCGAAAAGGAAACGCTGCCATCTTTGCATGTATAAAGATGACAGAAAACATCAGAGACTTGTCACTTTTGCGAAAAACCTGTATGTCGATCCAACCAACGGCATCTTTGTCGTGTGAATTGTGCTTGCTACATGTAATTTGTGATCTTAATAACTGTATTGGAGCTGCAAACATTCATTATAGTCTTATTTGTTGAAGTAACCAACATTTCATATGTCTGTTTGTAATCTAAAGAGTTAGACATACCGCCATATATTAACAGCAAAGTTTTCATCACTAAATCTTGCACAGGGTCTAATGGACCCTGGTTATGGAAGAGCGTTACAGAATCGCTTATGCATCAGAGGGTTAAAGTGGTATAAATTGGCCAATTTTGAGTTTGCACATTTTTCAATACATGATGTCACTATTATATGAGTAGTATCGAGAAGTAGCATTTATTGTACAAAGTATTTGAAAATGTTAAGTTGGTGTGAAATTGTGTAAGAAATTGTTCCCTTTGATAGATATGATATATGAAACTTTGATATATTGAAATACAGCCAAATATGACTTTCAAAGTTCGAGTTTTGTTGGACCAGATATGCTTTATCAATCGACATTGTACTTTTGAATTGTAAAGTTTGTGCGAAATGCTCAGAATCAATTTATCTGATTCTTTTCTGAAGTAAACAAATGCTTTCAATCATTTCAATCATTTTGAGGGTGAGACATCATTCGCAACGAACCGGAGAAGCGGCCTAATGCATTTGTAACACGCATTATTTCAAAACTGATGTTGAAAAATATTGTGTAGAAAAGATATGCAAGACAATTCGATTGTGGTTGAAAATGATCAGGTTGTTGTATGAAATATATAGAACCTCTTTCAATAACATATGACTGACTTATACTTATGAATTAGCATGATCATCAGTTAACATCGAAGGATCCTTCATACATGAAATGCATTTTTGATTACACCAATCAATGGGTAAACATCAAATTGAAAACAATAGGCCTATTGATATTTTAGTATTATGATATTGTAAAAACATTGATCATGAGAAGCCACTCCATTCCGCTCTGAGGTCTTTCAATAGCATTCTAAATTGATCACGTGAAAATCACATTAATGTGGTTTTGTGTAACCCGATGGACAAGAATATAATTAAATTGCTTCCTGGACAAGAATGAAATGCACTCGTATGCCTTTTTATTGCCAAATAGATGAAAAAGCATTACATTTTGCATTAATTTTGAAAGGCTGGGTAGAATCCTGCTTTATCTTGTTTTCTTTTTATGAACCCTGTAATGTTTTTTGAACCCTGTCCAGTTTTATAAAAGGCTTGAAAATTGATCCGGTTTAATATTTCTATGAACAGGAATAATTTGGTTACATTCAATCGTTTGAGTGATTAACGAATCAGAGGGATCAAGATCAACAATTGTCAATAACAAACGTAATCAATGATTTACATGGGATATTGATTATGATACCTAAAACATTTGTGCACGCCTGCTTCTACTCATTGGGAAGTCTTCACTTTTTAATTTCAATTTACGTAAGAGAATACTTAAAATAATTAGTAGCTCAGTTACAAATGTAAAGTTACATGAAGCTCAGTTACTCAGTCGTCGTCAAGCAATATCTGTGTATGTTACCTAAACAAGCCTACATTTCAACATAAAAATCTGTGATTTAATAATAGCGGTTCGCTAACTGCATAACGATCTCGAATATGATGATTGAAAGGCAGGTGAGAAATTCTCAGTGCTATTTAAAAATACAGGAGGGTAACCTATATATGAGATCCTTGACTGATTATGCTTACCAATCAGTAGCAAGGCAACAGTGATACCTGGGAAAATGTTGCTGCTATACCAGGAAAAGATCAAGAAAATGAAGTTCGAAATTCTGTCGACAATACACTAGATCAGGGGTCTCCAAAGTACGGCCCGCTGGCCGGATCCGGCCCGCGAGGGGTTTTAATCCGGCCCGCCGAGCTCTCCTTCAAAATTATGAAACAAATGTCGAAAGACAGGCCTTGCCGATATCATACAAAAACAAATGTACTTTATAACCCTTTTAACACGCTTGACAAATCTAGAGCTGAAACAAACGCAAGACGACGCTAATTGATAAGCGCACAAGATAAGCATTTCAAACTTACCTCGCGGATGAAAAATAGAAACACATGATCACTGCTGTCCTTCCGTCATATCGGTGCTTTCAACTACTTGAGTTACAACACTCACAACCATGGATGAAGGTCAGAACCTAAGCTTCAACAGCGAGTTTAATTGGCGTTGCGCGTTAATTGGCTGACAACGGCCTCGTCTCCGACATGCTATTCATTGACCTTGGCGTCTCTTTCCTCGCGTGATACCGCTTTCGTTATACACAAGCGTGAGTCATTTGTCATCGTCGTTGCCTAGATGAAAGTAGACCTACGTATCGAGTGATCTGTGAATATTGTTCCGTCGTCTTAAATCGTCTTATCGTCGAGGAAAATTTGTCGTGCTTTGGTAAAAATGTTAGCTCAAGGAAGAAAACGAAAAATTGATTCTGAGTGTCGAGTTTTTAAGGAACAATGGAACATAGACTATTTTGTCACAGAGTCAAACAACAAGGCACTCTGCGTTATATGCACCGACACAATTGCAGTACTTAAAGAGTACAACATTCGCAGACATTATGAAACAAAGCATTCATCACAGTACTGCCAATTCACTGGACAGCTACACTGTAAATCGCTGGATACGAAAATTACATACAAACATATACCAAAATCACATACAATTTGAAGCTAACATCTGATACGAGATTCTGGTATGCTTACAGACATCTGGTATCTTTTTCATACCACATCTCACTTACTTTAGTATGTGATTGGTACGTAGCGATACGAACTATTCTATCTGTGATTGGCTGTTTTACACTGAAATACGAGTTGTTGGTATGTTTTATATACGAGACCCGATGCAAATTGGTATGTCTTTCGTATGAGCAGCTTTAAGTCGCATAGCAAAAAATATGTATATATTACATACCACTGTCAAATAACATTTTTCAGTAATACCAGTCATGAATATCTTTTTTGATGGTGTGTTACTTAAATATATTAGATTTATAGTGTAATTTATGCTCCACGAGGTTGTCATTGTTGCTACTTGTCTAGCAAAATTAACAGGACGCTAAGTTAGTTCTACTTTACGAACCAAGCTGATAAACATCAATTCACATCAACGACATCTTTCGTGCAATCATGTTGATTTATATATCTCAAACATAGCTATTTTTGCGTTCATGAATTACAATGTGTTTTTATTTCGGATTGATGATATGCTTAATTTCAAAATTACATAATGCATAATTGTTGATGGATGAATACTTATTGATTAGTCATGAAATGCCTTAGACTTACGTGTTTTAAAATCGAATTCATTATTGAAAGTATGACGCTTGAATGTCATCATCTCACTACTTACAAAACAGTAGTAACATTGGTGTGATCTTTATTGACCAAAGGTCTTAAATCAACATACTTTGGACATGATTGATGCTTTCTTTTAACATTGTGCTGGTATAGCTTTCGTATGTAAAGCATACCACATTTGAAATAACATTAGAAAAGCATACAAATATATACCAAGAGAATACCGAAATATACCAAAAAAATACTTTGGTATGCACCCTTCGTATATGATTGGTATTGAGCGATTTACAATGTACGTAAAGAGAAATTTGACAAATTAAAGAACAATTTATCATCAATGCAGTTTATTTTCAAGAAGAAGGCTATAGAAAATGAGGCAGCAACAAGAGCAAGCTTCCGTGTTGCTCACCTTTTGGCGAAGAAAGGTAAGCCATTTACAGATGGTGAACTTACTAAACAGTGCTTAAATGAGGTAGCTAGGGGAATGTGTCCAGAAAAAGTAGATTTATTTTCCGCAATTAGTCTATCTGCGAATACTGTTGCTCGTAGGGTTGAAAATATTGAAAGAAATATTAAATCACAGCTGAAAGACAAAGCCGGCAAATTTGTATGCTTTTCTGTTGCACTTGATGAGTCAGTTGATGTATCAGAGGAATAAATGCTAATTTTGAGATTACTGAGGAACTTGCATCTGTGCACAGCATGCATGGAACAACAACAGGCATAGATATTTTTAGAGAAGTGGAAAAGTCAGTGGCTGAGTATAATTTGGAATGGGAAAAACTAAAATGTATAACAACAGATGGTGGCAGAAATATGTGTGGAACCAAAAAGGGCTTAGTTGAGCAAATTAACAAAGCAGTTGAGAATTCCGGTGGATTGAAACCTTTGGTAATACATTGTATTCTTCATCAGCAAGCACTGTGTGGAAAGTATCTTGATTTATCATCTGTATTAGATCCTGTGATTTCCATTGTTAACTACATAAGATCTCATGGACTCAAACATCGCCAATTTCGTGATTTTTTGGAGGAAATGAATGTGTTTCCAGACCTACCTTACCATACTTCAGTAAGATGGCTTAGCTGTGGAAAAGTTCTGTCTAGATTCTTTGAGCTTCGAACTGAAATTGAAATATTTTTAACCCTTACTTTACCATGGGGTGTCTACACACCCCAAGACGTCGCATTTTTTGTATATTTCTTTAGCTGGATAAGGTCCGATGATGCCCTCCCAGTTTATCCTTGAGGTGAATATCGTTAAAAAGTTACAGTAATAAACTTTTTGAAGTATGAAGTCATTTCGCGGTGAAAATGTTTTTGAAAAAATGTAGCGTTGTTTACCATGGGGTGTATCACACCCCAAATATATTTTTGGTATCGAACAATAGTGGAGGTTTATGATTGCTTTCTGAATGATCCTAAAAAACAATTGGTGTATTCAATTTTCTACAGTCAACAACGTGGACATCTTATGATAGCGTGTTCAGCACATACGGTCGTTTGACAAAAAACACATCTTTTTTAGATTTTCTGTCACGTTCTCTTGGACAATGATCCCATCGCCTTTGTTTCGGTACCGGTTGGATGATAGGCCTCATTGGCAACCTTGCCGGCTCAAGTGCGTTGTCTTCTCTGCAACCAATAAGAGACTTTGACAATTGAAGTAGAAAGCGTTTTCGAACTTGTCCACTTCTTTGTTCATATTCTGGATGCATGTAGAGGAATAAAACCAGTGCGTTGTACGAGCAGATGTTCAGCAAATTCATGAACAAAGTCAGAGACCAACGATTGCTTTTCGAATGCAATTATATTTTCGCACCAGTTGGTCTAGTGTGTCCACACCGCACTTTCCTTTATTGTAATCAAGAATGAAGAAGAAGATTTGAGGTTTTCTTGACTCATCACTTGAAATGTCGATGTCGTGATGGTTGGTTGACAGAAGAATGACTGCTTTATTTTTCTTCGGGACGTAGGAAACAATTGTTGCTTTGTCTTGAAATCCGAATACACTGGTAAATTGTTGCCTAGTTGAATCAGGCATAATTTCCGAAGGTAATTCGATTTTATTACGACGAATGGTGCCCGTCATAATAGTCATTTGACGTCCAAGAAGATTTCTTGCAAGCTGCAAGCTTGTAAAAAAATTGTCCATATAGATGTGACGGCCAGATCCTGTGTAGAAATCGGTCAATTGAAGTACAACACGCTGACTTTGACCTCTTTCCGGAACATCACCAACTCTTCCTACGTAAGGCTGTAAATTGAGACAATAATAGGTTTTTGAATCACATGAAGCTCATAACTTTATTCCATAGCGGCCTGGCTTTGAAGAGATGAACATTTTAAAAGGACAGCGCCCTCGGAAACTAACAAGCTGTTCGTCTACAGTCAATTCAGATCCAGGTGAATAGTTAGCTCGAAATTTAGTCACAATTTCTTCGAAAATACGGCGCAAAGGTACAAATTTGTCTTGAGAATTTCTTTCACTCCGGCAATCAAATCGAAGATAACGTAGAAGCTCAGTTAATCGATTTCTGGTCATGGAATCATTGAATATTGGCCTTCCCTCGGTCGCACTCCAGAGGTCAGCCAGTTGTGTTTTGTTCTCATGAAAAGCGCCAGCAAGAAGCAACAGACCGAAAAAAGTATATAGTTCTTCTACATTTGTTTCTTTCCAAGTATGTGTATGCTCGCTAGCTTCCTTATTGGTGCATTCAGCTATCTTTTGAACAAGACTGGGAGAAATGAATAATTTGAAGGCTTCCTCAGGTGATGAACCATAGTGTCTTTGAGCATGCTTAGTAGGACCACTTTGATTTCGAATGATATTATGAATTCTTGCCTTTCCTCCTTGTTGTAGTGGTTTGCGGTACCACTTCTCAGAGCCACTGCGAGATTTCATCGTATTGTAATCTTCATGGATTTCAGCCACCATGGATTCAATTATCCTATCAGTGTCGTCTACACTGTCTTCGTCAGAATGATCAGATACTGTTGTTGTTGGGTTATCGATGACTATGTCATCAACATCACTATCCAGAGTTTCGTCGCCTTTGTAGTCGTCATCTGATGAGATTTGCTGTAACAGTCTTTCTAATGCTTCTTCAACTCCGTGACGTTTCTCTCCTGTACTTGACGTGTAGTAATTTTAATCAAATGTACAGGAGAAATGAAAAATGCAGACAAGTTAGGTATAGACAATAAGTTACTACGACTCTATGATAAGATTCCATGGCATAGTGGTTAGAGCTACAGACCATGAAGTAGTATGACACAGGGTCGAGTTCTGAGTCAACCTACCTTTTCCCTTATACTATTTCTAATCTAAAATCATATTTTCTCAATTACAAATGTAAGAGTCAGGTATGTGCTTACCCTTCGAAAGATCAAAATTTTAGGATTAGAATGATCTGCCGTTACATCAGTCGATTATTCTACATATAGTCACTTAGTTTTTCAAGATAAATTAGAGTTTCCTGATACTTCGTACAGTAAATACCATTATAGTCATAATCCAATAAATTCATATTCACTTTTTCTTGACATATCCACCGCTATATACAGACAAATTTTTCACAAATCGTTTTAGAAAGAGAACGTATGCAGGTGATATAATGCTAGTCAGCAGGCGAAGAATTTTCCGAAACGGTGATTAAATTAAATTAAAAATTCAATTAAAATTCAAGTAAAACATAAACTTGCGAAAACTGACTGCTTTATTCGTGCTTCTAGCACTATTTAACAGTGTTCGAAAATCTTTTAGTATGAAAATATTGCTGAGATTGATTGAAAGCATTTACAACAACCGATTGTGAATTGGGGTGGATCGCACCCCATGGTAAACCATGTTACTTTTTTTCTTGGTAAAGTAAGGGTTAAATGAGAGAAACCATTTACAGGTGTTGCTCAAAGAAAGTGAATGGCTCTGGAAATTAGCATTTTCAGCTGATTTAATCTCAATGATTTCAACCTACGGATACAAGGTGAAACTTCACTCATCTATGATTTGTACTCAAAGGTGAAAGCTTTTCGTCAGAAATTAACACTATTTGAAAGTCAGTTAGCAAGAAGCTGCTTTACTCATTTTTCACGATGTGACAAATATAGACAGGAAGCTGCCACTCCATTTCCAAACTTGTTTGCTCAAGATGTCATTTTAGCTTTGAAACAACAGTTTGAAGAACGTTTCTCTGATCTTGATGCATATTCTTCAGAAATGAGACTTTTTGAAAATCCATTTGACTCTGTTATTTGGAGACTTACCGTCTGAGTTACAAATGGAAGTTATAGATTTGCAATCCAATGACATCCTGAAGGACAAATATAAAGAAGGAAATTTAACTGTATTCTACAAATGCCCTGCATCTGACCAATTTGTTTATTTAAGGAAGTTCGCCTGTGAATTCATTTCAGTTTTTGGCACTACATATTTGTGTGAGAAGACTTTTTCAAAGATGAAATACACAAAATCCTGCTACAGATCACAGTTGTCTGATGAACATTTGAATGCTTTGCTTGTTATTGGAACCACTCATTTTGAACCTCAGTTGGACAAAATTTTGTCAGAAATGAAACAATTTCATATTTCCGCTATTGATCGAAGTTAAAAAACATGTTAAATGTTGCTGATATTATATGCATTGTAATTATGTACTGAATAAATAACATTTTTTAATTATTAATTCACTGTTTATTTACATTGCATGTATTTTGGTAAAATAAATAATTTAGAACCTTGGCCCGCGAAGCTTTAAAAATTCAGCAATGTGGCCCTCTGCTGGAAAACTTTGGAAACCCCTGCACTAGATGATCTATCGGGGTCTACTAGATTAATATCAATGGCATCAAATGTAAGAACTTGGTCTGTCGTACTTCGATATTCTGTAGTACACTTCGTCTTGCCCTGCAGCGACGCAACACTTCTTCATTTGAGGCACGCTGGATCCAGGATATTCTCAGAATTCGTCGGTAGAACCACATTTCGGTCGCATTCAGTCTTCTGTCGTTCTCCGGGATAACAGTCCAACATTCACAACCGTACATCAGGATGGGTTGGATGTAACATTCGAGGATTCTGTTCTTGATTTGGCTGTTTATTTTCCGATCTTTGAATAATTTGTGCATTGTTTGGAAACCACTTTTTGATATCCCAATTACTAATTGAAATTACTAAAAGTAATTGATAAAGCCGTAAATCCATCCTGAGCATTTCGCAGAAACTTTGCTATTCAAAAGTGCAATGTTGATTGATAAAGCATATCTAGTCCAACAAAACTCAAACTTCGAAAGTCATATTTGGCTCTATTGTTAATATATATATATATAATAATTATCAGGGGGAATAATTTCTTACGGCACATTAACTTCACGTTTTCAAGTACTATTGTACAACAAATGCTACTTCTCGATACAATTCATATAATATTGACATGATATACAGTGTATTGAAAAAATGTGCAAACTCAAAATTGGTCAATTTATACCACTTAAACTATCGGTTACCTGATCAAATTTCTTTTACAAATAATTAAGCATGTTTCTGGGTTTCAGTATCAATTTGGAGTCAAAACTGGCATCCAGAAAAAACCTAGCCCAGTTTGAAAAAAGCCATTTTCGGCATTTTTTGAGAAAACACGATTTTTGATCGCCTAGTGCAGTAGTATATAGTGTGACATCCGACGCGACGCTTCGCTTCGCTTTGCTTCGCTTCGCTTGCGCCGGATGTCACACTTTTGCGGGTTTTTTTTCAAAATTTTCAAAAAATCAAAATTTCAAAAATTTAGGTAGATTTCAAATTTCACGTGGCCGAAGGCCGAAGGGCGAAAATTTAGGTAGTGACAAATTTTCAAAAAAAATCAAAATTTCAAAAATTTAGGTGGTCTCAAAATATCCCGTAATCGAAAATTTAGGCGGTCTCAAAATATCACGTGGACGAAAATTTAGGCGGTCTTAAAATATCACGTAATCGAAAATTTAGGCGGTCTCAAAATATCACGTGGACGAAAATTTAGGCGGTCTTAAAATATCACGTAATCTAAAAAATATCACGTGGTCGAAAAATATCACGTAGCCGAAGATCGAAAATGTAGCCGAAGGTCAAAAATGTAGGCAGATGAAAATTTAGGTAGCCCAAAAAATATCACGTTGTCCTAATATAGCAGAAGATTGTATTCAAAATATTTATTCAAAATATTCATTTAAAAATGGAAGATGTAAAAACAAAAGAACCATCAGCCCCTTTATATCCTTCATTATCATATGAAATGGATATTGCAAAACACAAAGATAGAGTACGTTATATGAAAGATAAAGAATCTCAATTATTATTAAGATTAGAACATTATAAAAATTTAAGAAAGAGATGGACTTATGTTAAGAATGTGACACAAGGCGTTGAAGCATGTTTAACAATTTCTTTAGGCGCTCTCACTATTGTCATTTCATCTGGCGTTCTTACAATTCCTGTTGCGGCTACAGCTTTGTGATACAATTAGATTTTAGTTGTACGTTATGCAAGTTGTTTTAATACTTACCAGCACGTCAGCACAAGCGCATAACGTCAAAGCATCCGGCAGCTGTTTTCATTTCTCTCTCTTCTGTCATTGTTCCGTGTGCGCTAGAAGCAAAGTTCTCATTTGCAATGTCTTCCGTCAGCAAAATAGAGAGAGAATTTTCATGCTTCGTGGATCAAGTTTTGCCTCTTATTTCACCAGACCATCTGGATTTCTTCAAAACGATATCAACAAAATTTATTCTTGAATCACTAAGAAAGAAACAGAAGACGAGTGGAAACGAAGAAGATAAAAAGAGAGAAGTGTTTGAAATAATCCGAGATTCATTCAAGGATGTTGACAGCAGCAATTTACCGGTATTTCTCGAGAAAAAGGATATTATAAGTACATCATCGTGCATCTCTTCATTGAATAAACTCATTGGTTTTGAGAAAATTACACATCGGAATCTTCTACGCTGCTATGTTTTACAAGGAGAAGTGCTTCAGCGACTGAAGTTATTGTCTAATATGAATTATACAAAATTCGTGAAAGAGTTAAATGAGACCCACAAAATAAAGTTTTCACGTTCATATGTGACATTACTGATCAAATTATTCTAATTATCAAAGAACTATCCAAACTTAGCCGATTCTTCTCTATCAATTTACTTTGTGATGAAGCATTTTACATATCTTGAAGATTTCATTGATCATGAGAAAGAAGAAGAAAAGCGAAGATTAGCAGAATCCATATTTGATTCACCCAATGTGCAACAAACTGAACAACAACCTGCGCAACATACTGGGCTCACGCAGGAATTAGAGAACTTGTAAATGTTGAACTCTACTTTATAAGTAAGAAGTAGTAACATTTATTGCAACTTATTTGCGTGGAGACTGAAAAGTGACAATGACATTTGCAATTTGGATTTCTTTTTTCATATAAATGTTGGACTCTACTTCATAAGTAACAAGTAGTAACATTTATTGCAACTTATTTGCGTGGAGACTGAAAAGTGACAATGACATTTGCAATTTGGATTTCTGTTTTCATATAAATGTTGGACTCTACTTCATAAGTAACAAGTAGTAACATTTATTGCAACTTATTTGCGTGGAGACTGAAAAGTGACAACGACATTTGCAATTTGGATTTCTGTTTTCATATAAATGTTGGACTCTACTTCATAAGTAACAAGTAGTAACATTTATTGCAACTTATTTGCGTGGAGACTGAAAAGTGACAATGGCATTTGCAATTTGGATTTTTGTTTCATTTAAAATGACTGACCTGATCAAGTTTTTTAAATTATATGGAACGCAAACCACGACAAATTTCGACCTAAAGAAAATCGCTAATCGATTAGGAATAAAGAATTTTCATGTCCTAATGAGAGACGAATTACAATTGATCAAAAATAAGCCAACTGTAAATTTCATAACGAATCTTCACACTTCAGACCAAAAAGGCGTACATTGGTCAGCTGGCATCTTTAGTAAAAACGGAGATAATTATTATTTTGATTCATACGGTTTGCCCCCTACAAATGAAGTAAAAGAATTACTTGGAACGGGAACATACAATACGTTTCAAATTCAAGCACCAGGCACTACCTATTGTGGGCAATTATGTTTATACGTTTTGTACAAATTACAAAAAGGAGTAACATTTCTAGATAAAATGTTAGAATTGAACGAACCGTAGGTTCTATGGCTACGCCTAACAAGGGAATTTCATTCCCTAAACGTTAGTTCCAATAATAATAATAATAATAATGATAATTAAAAATCAGTTCGTTGTAATTCATTTTGATAAAAAAGGCCTCTGATATTTTCATCATCTAAATCTTTGATTTCGTAAGTAATCGGATAAGTTTGATTTATTTTACAAACTTCAAATATCTCTTTAGTCCAGTATCCGACGAAGCCTTTTTCAAATTTATTCTTATATTTAAATATTCTAACTCTATCTCCAATTTTGAATTTCGGCTTAAGTTTCTGCAAATTCCGATTACTCTCATTCGAATAATTATTCTCGAATATTTTTTTTCTTATCAAATCAGGGTCGTCAGAAGCATTCTTTGGGGTTTCTTCAATACCAGAATGAACTTTATTATTGTGCTGCTCTACAATTCCTGGTAATATCTTCAACCATTTCTGATTTCTTTGCTCAGTAAATTTCTTGAATAATTTATTTTTTAACGTCCGATTGAATCTTTCTATCACTACGGCCTTCCCTGCATTTTCAGTTGAATAAACTGAGCCTTGGCGATGACTTTCGTCTGTTTCAAATAGTGGCTTAACGTTTCGGTTATAAAATTCCGATCCTTTATCAACAAACAATTTCCTTGGCTTTCTATTACTTTCTTTAAAGATTTCTTCAAACGCATATTTAACTGATAGACCACTTTTGTTTTTTAAAGGCTTCACCCAAGCGTATCGTGTATATAAATCTATAACGGTCAATGCGTATTTATAATCAGAATCATTCGGCATATGAATAAGATCAGCACTCCAAATATCATCTTTATTAAATACTTTTACTTTCAATAAATATTTAGGCCTTCTATATTCTTTGTGGATTTCGGAGGCATAAGTTCGAGCGTTGCTCTCAGACAGCTTTGCTGTCGTTTCATTTAAACCCTGACCGAATAATATTTTAGCTTGTAAAGCTTTCTTAACAAACATTCTTTCAATTTTTTCTCTAAATGTAGGATTTTGAATACTATCTAATTCTTGAATCATCTTCTTATTAGCTGCATGTCGAGAACTTAGGTCATGATTTCGATAAGCTAAATCATGCCTGTAAGCTGCGGCATCTACTCTATTTATTGGTTCTTCACCTGGTTTCGGATTATTATTCTCATCTAGTCTTATATCTAATCGAGTTCCTGGAGTAGTATATGAATGACGAGGAAGATGTTTTTCTTTCTAATATTTACTCCAAATAAATCCAGGAAAGTTTTCTAATGTTTTTTGTATGTCACCACGGTAGGTAGTAGCCAAACTTTGTTTGTCATCGTTACCTTCGTAAATTTTACAATTTGAGGTTTTATGTACTTTTAAGAGATAATACAATAAATCTAAATTAGAAATTTTTAATTTAATTAAATTTTCGGAATTTGTAGAATTCATTTTAAAAGATAAAATAAAAGTTTTACCGAATAGAACCTCGTTCAGAGGCTTTAGCTGATCGGACCAAAGGTCCTGAGGTTATTACCTTATCATACTAGGACTTAGATATATTCCAGAACCATCTTTAGTTTCTTTGATTTCAATTAAATCATCAACATTGTAGAGAATATTTTTAAGAACTCGTTTTCCTTCACTTTTTACTAATAAAATTATCTACTATTCCGTCACCCCTAGCAACTTTCTCTAACTCTCTATTATTACGTTTTTGTTCTTCTAATGCTGCCTTCTCTGATTTATTTTTATTTACTGCTTGGACAATACCAGCTGTCCCACCTGCAACACTTCCTGCTGCTGCTATGCCACCTATTATTAGTGGAATTAATGGGAGAATCCCGCCATTCTTTTCTTCTTGTAATTGAATATTCTCTATCATTGGTTGACTTATGTAATACTTTTTTTGTTAATCGTAATAGTTTTAGGGGTATTTTTTTCAACAATATTACGTAATTTTAATTCAACAGTTTTAATTCAACAGTTTTCGCTTGCGACATTTTTAATAAAAAAATTTTAAGTTATCAAAAATTTTAATTAACTTATCCTAGCCATCTTTCCATTAAGAATTTCAATAGAATATTTTACATCTTCTAGCAATAAACCATAAGCCATCAATGAAGTTGTGGAATCTTTTTTTTCAATATTAATTGTTACATCACAACCAGTCTTGATAATATCTTCAGATTGTGCACTTAAATCGAAACAGAAAACAGGATATAAATGTCTCCAATCTCCAGGAGTTAATTGTGGTTCAACTCCAAATTCTATACAAATATTTCTATAAGCATCATATCCTTCCATAAATTGATTATTGGTATCATCGAATCTTAATGGATCAATTGGATATCGGGTTTGATTTAATGAAACTTGTAAACTTCGAATTGTATTAATATGAAAAAGATTGTTGTTCTTATCAAAACTTGGAGAATTATTTCTTTGAAAAGTTAGTAATAAATATGTTGGAGTATTCGCAGTTCTAGTAAAATGCCAGTTAAATCTTTGCTCTGAAAAAGTTACTGAACTAGCAGTACGCTTTAGAAAATTTACTGCAATTGGTTTGTTAGTATTTAATCTTTTTGCAATAGCTGTTTCAACCTCTAAACTAGGAGTAATATGCTTAATCCACCATTCAAGTCTATCAATCTTTAAATATGCTTTTTTTCCAGTCTTGCCAAAAAAGATTAATTCATTATTTGCTGTACGATGAATTATTAATTTAAATTTTAATTGATATGATATTTTATCATAATCTAAATATACGAATAATGGAGACAATGACCAATTTACTGTCTGTTTACTTTTCTTGTTAAACTCACTTCTTTCTTTATATGCACTATTGTTTGTTTTATTTAAATGTTTTGCAATATTTTCTACATCTTTCGCAATTCCTGCTGCATCTGTTCCAGCGTGAGTTAAATCATCAAGAATTATATCATCATTAGTATCATGAAACCAACCTTCGATTTCATACTTTTTATTATTTTCACCAATTGTTACAAATCTAAGCATTGTATCAATTACACCTGGAGAATCACTTATTGTTTCTATATTTTGAATTGCAACATCTAAACGCATTTGTGTAAATAATCTTGGAAAAAATATTTCTCTAATGCAATATTATCGGTATCTGGTAATGGTGTTGTAAAATTAGCATCAGAATATAGAGAATATTCACAGTGCAAAAAGGAATCGGGTAGATATATATAACTCTGCTGATTATCAACTTCAAAAATTAAATCACCTCCAGTATTCACTCTACTGGAAGATCCGGGATTCATAGCAATTCTTATATAGTCATTCTTTTTTTGATTGTAACTGACGAACGGAAGATCGTCTAATCTAAATTTATTTTCGATAATCGAAGACATTTTTATAAAAAATAATTTGAGTTTTTGTTTTTCTCACAGACAGAAAAAATTCTTACTAAAAAATTTTACTAAAATATAATTTTAGAATTTTACCAAAAAAAATTTACTAAAAAAATTTTGATAAAAATTTTATTAAAATATAATTTTAGAATTTTGCTAGACCAGCTCCGCTACAGCTTTGCTGGTTAAACCGAAGGTTGCTGCTCACGCCATTACCTCTTATTTCTTCAATTGAACGTTTTATGGCTACGCCTGATTTCTTCTTATGTTTACTATCAGGCGTACCTCCGCTCCTCAAGGTTTCCCCACAGCTATGTTAGCAATTTTGTTTTTTGTTTCCTCTGAAAGTTTTTTTAAATTTTTTAGTTCTTCAGAATCATTCCTAAGTTTACGAATAGCTTCTAGTTGTTTTAATTCGTTTTGAGACTTAACATCATTTGATATTGCACTAGCTGTACTACCTATAGCAGCTGCTCCTTTTGCAGCAGATGTAATCAAATCTTTATTATTTTTAATTAAGTTAACGATACTTCCAATACCAGGAAATATACCGGCTCCGCTGTTTACACTATCCCCTTCATTTTGAACGGCACCTGCGGTGCCTAGCAACTTTTGTGTTCCGATTGTTTCTACACTGTCATAATGGTAAACAGATTTCATAGATGGTTCATGAGAAATGTTTTGATTTGAAGCAAAATGTTTAAGATTGTGTTTATAAATTAAAGGCATTTTTTAGGATTAAATTTGACTTTTGGGAAAAAATATTTACGATTGGTTAGTAACCTGAGGACCTTTGGTCCGATCGGCTAAAGCCTAGAGGAGCTTCGCTCCGATTGGTTAGTAACCTGAGGACCTTTGGTCCGATCGGCTAAAGCCTCGAGGACCTTTGATCCGTTTAAGACTTACGTTTGTGAATGGACAACAACTTCGAGATAACTTTATTAATTGACTGTTGCACTTTATCTATTGCGTGAAGCAGCGTGTGATGTACTTTAATTTCTTTTCAATTAACTTGCATTTTCTGCTGATTCATCTTCAACGCCGTTTTAAGAGCATTTAACTTAATTTTAAGAACATCTAATTGTCTTTTAACAGAATCTAACTGTTCTTTATTTTATTTAGAGTTTTCTTGTAAATTTTTCTTTAATTCATTTTCTAAATTGATTTTAAGAGTTTTCATTTTATCAACTTTTTGATTAAGCGAGTTTACTTCATTTATTATTCTATTCATCTTTTTCATTTGTTGAGTAATTTTAGAACTTAATTCAACAACACTTTTTTGGAATGTAGCTTGTAACTGCTTTAAATTTTTTTTAATTCTTTCAGGTAGTTTTTCTATTTCATCTTCTAATTGTTCTTTCAATAGTTGTATCTGATGTTTATTTTTAATGACTGCAGATTTTAAATTTAAAGAAAGTAATATTAAAATTTTTGATTGTTCTGAAATCTTTTTAAAAAGTTTTGCTATATCTGCTTCTAGCTCTCTATCCTTTTTATCAAGTTTTAATAATTTTTCGTTTAATGATTTGTCATTAAGTTTTAGCAACTTTAATTCATTCATCAGTGGAACCAAAACATCGTTTATATATTTTTCTTTTAAGTCATTGATTTGTGTATCAACATATTGTTTATTTGTCAACTCTGTATTTTGTTGCGGAAGAATAGAAAGATGCAATGGACCAGATAAAACGTCTCCAGTTTTCATGATATAATTTTCTATCTCTATTTCTAATTCACGATTATTCGGGATATATGCACCTCCACCAACATTTGGTCACACCATTTTTAAAACAATAAAAAAGTAAAATTTTTTCTAATAAAAATAAAAAATTAAATTTTTTTCTAATAAAAATAAAAAAGTAAAATTTTTTCTAATAAAAATAAAAAAATGGAGAAACCAAATTTTAAAAAATTATATTCGTCCGCATCATCCTGTTCTTCTTATTCGACGAGATCAACGGGATTTGAAAATAAATGTTTTGATAATAATAATAATAACAATCCATGTATAGATGTTAATATTTTATTTGAATTACAAGCCGAAATATTTAGAGAACAAACAAAAGGTTTACCTTCTATAGAAACTAATTATTGTTTATTTCCAGGTGATCCATTTATAAAAGTTATGGATATAGTAAGTAAATATAATGATGTTGCATATGTAGAATTAAATAAAGAAAATATGGTTATAATAGGACATAATAATGTTTACGGATTTATTAGAGCAGTTTTGCCGATTAGTAAATCTGATTGGATAGAAACTAAAATTATTAATTATGTCAAAATTGAAGAATTAGTTAAAAAATTAAAATCTTTCTCAAAGGAAAAAATAAGATTATTTGTTGACGATCAAAATCAATATAACATTCACATAGAGAGTAAAAAACATAATGAAGAATTATTATGCCAAGTTTATTATAGAGATACAATATATAAACAAGAAACATTAGAAATGCCGCAAAGATATGATGATGATACTTATATAGGATTATATTCAAATTTAAATATTAATTTATTAAAATATTATATAAATGGTTTGGCCCAACAAGAAAGAATTTATATGTGGACTACACCTTATACTATTAACAATGACCATAATCATAATCATAATAAACGAACCGAAGGTTCTAGGGCTTTGCCCGATCTTAAAGAATCTTATAATAATAATGATGATAATAATATAGATGATGATAATATAAATGATGATTCTGAAACATCTGAAAATGGTGTTAATGGTAAAAAAGATTATAAAAATATTAGTAATTATAAAAATTTAAGTGAAGAAAAATTTATATCTCATACTGATGTACATGATATTAATACTACATATAATCAAAATTTATCTAAATTTCATTTTCTTACTATTGAAAATAATAATGATGGTATAGTTGAAGATACTGTTAGACAACTATGTGTCGGGTCTACAAAATTTAAATTAGGATTTACATCTAATTAATTTAAAATTTTATCATCTTTAATAAAAACTAAAAATGAATCAGATTATGGTGGTGTTATTAAATTTTCCAAAAGAGATCAAAGACCAATATTTTTCTCTATTATATTATTATCAAATAATAAATGTAATTTGGAATTAAATATTCCCATCAGGGAATGATATCCTATCAGGAAATGGCATCCTATACCAAAAAGTGTAATTTATGATGTTGAAGAATCAATTTATGATGATGATGAATCAATTAATGATGATGATGAAGAATCAATAGTTAGTGAAAATAAATTTAAATTATCTTTTGATAAAACGTTATATGATAAAACTTAATATGATAAAACGTTATATGATAAAACTTAATAGAAAATACCAAAATATTCGATAAATATATTTTCATATGTAATAAAATTTTTAGATGTAATCAGTTTTTAGATGTTATAAAATTTTTAGATGTAATAAGTTTTTAGATGTTATAAAATTTTTAGATGTAATAAAAAAATTATTATTCCCACGTGTCATCATCATCACTTAAATTACTCTCACAGACGATTGTTTGAAATATTTCAGCTTGAATATCTTTTCCGTTATAAGGTAACATAATTTCATTTTCATCAGGTGCTTTACGTTTAAGAATATTTATTAGTAATGGTCAAAAGACCGTTCCAGGACAGGACACCCATAAAAATAAAAAAAATTGGTATCTTTAAAAACGACATAAATTCATGAATTTAGTCCCTTTTTCAGGTTTTAAAGACCTGAATTCATGAATTTAATCCATTCAAAAAGTACCATTTTTTCAAAAAATGGTATTTTTAAAAACAACATAAATTCATGAATTTGAACCCTTTTTCAGGTTATGAAGACCTAAATTCATAAATTTGGGCGTTTTTAAAAATACCCAGTTTTTCAAATTTTTCAAAATCTCAAATTTGAGAATTGCAATTTTCACCCTTAAAATCATGACCGTTCCAGGACACCGAAAATCATAAAAGTTGAGAATTTCAAAATTTGAGAATTACAATTTTCATTGCTTAAATCATGACCGTTCCAGGACACCGAAAATCATAAAAGTTAAGAATCTCAAATTTGAGAATTACAATCGGGCGAAGCCCTAGAACCTTCGGTTCGATTTTCATTGCTTAAATCATGACCGTTCCAGGAGACCGAAAACCCGGACACCGAAAAAATCATAAAAGTTGAGAATTTCAAATTCATGAATTTTATCCATCTTTCAGGTTTTTAAAATATATCATGTGACTAAAAATATTTCTTTAAAAATGGAAGAAACAAAAATGGAAGGAACTTCAGAAATGAATGAAACAAAAATGGAAGGAACAAAAGTGGAAGGAACTTCAGAAATGGAAGAAACAAAAGTGGATGAAACCTCAAAAATATATCCTTCGTTATCTCAATTAAACTTTTACGGAGCAGCGTGACTTCTTTCTTTCTTTCTCTCTCTCTCTCTCTCTCGATCCTGTCTGTTACAGGAATATTGTATTCACAATGTCATGCATTCTTTAAAACAATTGCTTGTCTTCAATGAGAATAATTCCCATATGCTTTTAATAGAATGACCTTGAATGCAAATGGAAAAATACACCAACTATCGAACCATGTCGACAGCCATATCGACAAACTTTCTGACATCGGCGCGACAGTTGGTGTATTTTTCCATTCAAGCAATGTCGCATGAATGATTGTTATTGAAACCAAAATGAAGAGAAATGCTCATTCATTTCTCTTCTCTCTCATATGTCTATTGTGTTTAGATTGTATTTGTTCTTTTGTTCTCATAGTGTGAATGAGATTTCACAACTCGCATTATGCGCTATTGTCTGTGATTTCCTTCACCCCTATCAGCTGAAACAATTTTAGCAGCTGCTACACGCTAATTCTTTTGAGAAATGTCTGAAATAGATTTTATTCCATTTAAAATGAGAAACATTAGAGACATTCTAAAAATATACAGCAAACAAAACCGCATTAAATTTCGATTTAAATGAGATTGCTAAGCAATTGGGAATAAAGAATTTTCACATATTGATGAGTAATGAATTACTATTGATAAAAGATGTACGAAACACTAACTCAACTCATACAATGCAACAATGTAACGTTTAAATTTAGATTAAATTAAATCATTTCAAAATTGAATAAGTAGTAAAGAAAGACATCATTAGAGACCAGTTTTAAATCAATACCCCCCCCCCTTCTGACTAAGTAGTAAGGAAAGTCATCATTATAAAAATGTTTTAAATCAATACCCCTTCTGACTAAGTAGTAAGGAAAGACATCATTAGAGAACAGTTTTAAATCAATACCCCCCCCTTCTGACTTCTAGGGGTCCCTTAAGAAATTTTTTTTATTATAAAATGAGCAACATAAATGAGTTTTTGAAATTATATGGAACACAAACGACAACGAATTTCGACCTAAAGAAAATCGCAAATCAATTGGGAATAAAGAATTTTCATGTTCTAATGAGAGACGAATTACAATTGATCAAAAATAAGCCAACAGGAACCTTCAGTTCCCGGAACAAAGTTCCATCAATAACTGTAAATTTCATAACAAATCTTCATACGTCAAATGAAAAAGGTGTACATTGGTCAGCAGGCGTTAAAAATCATCAGCAGAACTATTATTTTGATTCATACGGTTTGCCCCCTACAAATGAAGTAAAAGAATTACTTGGAACGGGAACATACAATACATTTCAAACTCAAAAACCAGGAACTACCTATTGTGGACAATTATGTTTATACGTTTTGTACAAATTACAAAAAGGAGTACCATTTCTAGATATTATGTTAGAATTGAACAATCTATAACTCAAGCGAAGCTAGCTAAAGCGCCACCTAAAGGTTAAAGCTCTGTTTTCTGTAATTCATTTTGATAAAAACGGCCTCTGATATCCTCATTATCTAAATCTTTAATTTCATAAGTAATCGGATAACTTTGATTTATTTTGCAAACTTCAAATATTTCTTTAGTCCAATAGCCAACAAAGCCTTTTTCAAATTTGTTCTTATATTTAAATATTCTAACTCATTCAAATTATTATTCTCGAATATTTTCTTTCGTACTAGATCAGGGTCATCAGAAGCATTCTTTGGAGTTTCTTCAATACCAGAATGAACTTTATTATTGTACTCATCTACAATTCCTGGTAATATTTTTAACCATTTCTGATTTCTTTGCTCAGTAAATTTCTTGAATAATTTATTTTTTAACGTCCGATTGAATCTTTCTATCACTACGGCCTTCCCTGCATTTTCAGTTGAATAAACAGTTTCAAATAATGGTTGAACGTTTCGGTTATAAAATTCCGATCCTTTATCAACAAACAATTTTTTTGGCTTTCTATTACTTTCTTTAAAGATTTCTTCAAACGCATATTTAACTGATAGACCACTTTTATTTTTTAAAGGTTTTACCCAAGCGTATCGTGTATATAAATCTATAACGGTCAATGCGTATTTATAATCAGACTTTGTCCTAGAACCTTCGGTTCGATCTTTTTCATTCGGCATATGAATAAGATCAGCACTCCAAATATCATCTTTATTAAATACTTTTACTTTCAATAAATATTTAGGCCTTCTATATTCCTTGTGGATTTCGGACGCGTAGGTTCGAGCGTTGCTCTCAGAGTTATTAGTTCGAGCGTTGCTCTCAGAGTTATTAGTTCGAGCGTTGCTCTCAGAGTTATTAGTTCGAGCGTTGCTCTCAGAGTTATTAGTTCGAGCGTTGCTCTCAGAGTTATTAGTTCGAGCGTTGCTCTCAGACAGCTTAGCTGTCGTTTCATTTAAACCCTGTCCGAATAATATTTTAGCTTGTAAAGCTTTCTTAACAAACATTCTTTCAATTCTTTCTCTAAATGTAGGATTCTGAATACTATCTAATTCTTGAATCATCTTCTTATCAGCTGCATGTCGAGAACTTAGATCATGATTTCGATAAGCTAAATCATGCCTGTAAGCGGCGGCATCTACTCTATTTATTGGTTCTTCACCTGGTTTCGGATTATTATTCTCATCTAGTCTTATATCTAATCGAGTTCCTGGACCAGTATATGAATGACCAGGAAGATGTTTTTCTTTCGAATATTTACTCCAAATAAATCCAGGAAAGTTTTCTAATGTTTTTTGTATGTCACCACCGTAGGTAGTAGCCAAACTTTGTTTGTTGTCGTTACCTTCATAAATTTTACAATTTGAGTTTTTATTTTTGTTTAATAGATAATTCAATAAATCTAAATTAGAAATTTTTAATTTAGTTAAATTTTCGGAATTTGTAGAATTCATTTTAAAAGATAAAAAAAACTAAAAAGAAAAAATAAAATAATTGTTTTACCGAAAAAGGTTCTGAGGTTATTACCTTATCATACTAGGACTTAGATATATTCCAGAACCATCTTTAGTTTCTTTAATTTCGATTAAATCATCAACATTGTGGAGAATATTTTTAAGAACTCGTTTTCCTTCATCAACTAATTTTAATTTACTAATAAAATTATCTACTACTCCTTTTCCTTCGGGCGAAGCCCTGGAAGACATCTCCGTTGACCCATGAACCCATGTCCCTTCACCCCTAGCAACTTTCTCTAACTCTCTGTTATGACGTTTTTGTTCTTCTAATGCTGCCTTCTCTGATTTATTTTTATTTACTGCTTGGACAATACCAGCTGTCCCACCTGCAACACTTCCTGCTGCTGCTATGCCACCTATTATTAGAGGAATTAATGGGAGAATCCCGCCATTCTTTTCTTCGTGTAATTGAATATTCTCTATCATTGGTTTACTTATGTAATACTTTTTTTATTAATAGTAATAGTTTTAGGGGTATTTTTGTCAACAATATTCCGTAATTTTAATTCAACAGTTTTATTATTAATATTACTTTTCGCTTGCGACATTTTTAATAAAAAAATTTTAAGTTATCAAAAATTTAAATCTATTCTAGTTATGAAAAATTTTAAGTTATCAAAATTTTTAATCTATTCTAGTTATGAAAAATTTTAAGTTATTCTAGTTATGAAAATTTTTTAAGTTAAGAATTTTTAATCTATTCTAGTTATGAAAAATTTTAAGTTAAGAATTTTTAATCTATTCTAGTTATGAAAAAATTTTAATTAATTTATTCTAGTCATCTTCCCATTAAGAATTTCAATAGAATATTTTACATCTTCTAGCAATAAACCATAAGCCATCAATGAAGTTGTGGAATCTTTCTTTTCAATATTAATTGTTACATCACAACCATTTTTAATAATATCTTCAGATTGTGCACTTAAATCGAAACAGAAAACAGGATATAAATGTCTCCAATCTCCAGGAGTTAATTGTGGTTCAACTCCAAATTCTATACAAAGATTTCGATAAGAATCATATCCTTCCATAAATTGATTATTGGTATCATCGAATCTTAATGGATCAATTGGATATCGAGTTTGATTTAATGAAACTTGTAAACTTCGAATTGTATTAATATGAAAAATATTATTGTTCTTATCAAAACTTGGAGAATTATTTCTTTGAAATGTTAGTAATAAATATCTTGGAGTATTCGCAGTTCTAGTAAAATGCCAGTTAAATCTTTGTTCGGAAAAAGTTACTGAACTAGCAGTTCTCTTTAGAAAATTAACTGGAATTGGTTTGTTAGTATTTAATCTTTTTGCAATAGCTGTTTCAATCTCTAAACTAGGAGTAATATGCTTAATCCACCATTCAAGTCTATCAATTTTTAAATATGCTTTTTTTCCAGTCTTACCAAAAAAGATTAATTCATTATTTGCTGTACGATGAATTATTAATTTAAATTTTAACTGATATGATATTTTAACATAATCTAAATATCCGAATAATGGAGACAATGACCAATTTACTGTTTGCTTACTTTTCTTGTTAAATTCACGTCTTTCTTTATACGCAGTATTGTTTGTTTTATTTAAATGTTTTGCAATATTTTCTATATCTTTCGCAATTCCTGCGGCATCTGTTCCAGCGTGAGTTAAATCCTCAATAATTATGCCATCATTAGTATCAGGAAACCAACCTTCGATTTCATGCTTTTTATTATTTTCACCAATTATTACAAATCTAAGCATTGTATCAATTACACCTGGAGAATCACTTATTGTTTCTATATTTTGAGTTGCAACATCTAAACGCATTTGTGTAAATAATCTTGGAAAGAAATTATTCTCTAGTGTAATATTATCGGTATCTGGTAATGGTGTTGTAAAATTAGCATCAGAATATAGAGAATATTCACAGTGTAAAAATGAATCAGGTAAATATAAATAACTCTGCTGATTATCAACTTCAAAGATTAAATCTCCTCCAGTATTTACTCTACTGGAAGATCCGGGATTCATAGCAATTCTTATATAGTCATTCTTTTTTTGATTATAACTGACGAACGGAGGATCGTCTAATCTAAATTTATTTTCGATAAGCGAAGACATTTTTATAAAAAATAATTTGACTTTTTGTTTTTCTCACAGATAGAAAAAAAATTTTTACTAAAATATAATTTTTAGAATTTTGCTAGACCAGCTCCGCTACAGCTTTGCTGGTTAGACCGAAGGTTGCTGCTCACGCCATTACCTCTTATTTCTTCAATTGTTTTTTTATTATTTTTATTTTCAATATGTTTACTATCACCATCAACAGCTATGTTAGCAATTTTGTTCTTTGTTTCATCTGAAAGTTTTTTTAATTTTTTTAGTTCTTCAGAATCATTCCTAAGTTTACGAATAGCTTCTAGTTGTTTTAATTCGTTTTGAGACTTGACAGCATTTGATATTGCACTAGCTGTACTACCTATAGCAGCTGCTCCTTTTGCAGCAGATGAAATCAAATCTTTATTATTTTTTATCAAGTTAACAATACTACCAATACCAGAAAAGATGCCATCCCCTTCTTTTTGAACGGTTTCTCTATTATCATAATGATAAACAGGATTCATACGCGGTTCATGAGCAATTTTTTGATTTGAAGCAAAATGTTTAAGATTGTGTTTATAAATTATAGGCATTTTTTAGTAATAAATTTGACTTTTAGGAAAAATATAAATACGGGCGAAGCCCTGGAAGACATCTCCGATGTCCATTATAAAAAAATGTTTATTTTTTGTTCTTAATTTTTACAGATTGCGTTTTTGGTTTAACTTTATCAGGAACCAAACCTGCATCAATCATTCTTTTTATTCTATGATTTTCTTTAATAATATTTCTTTCTGTTATTAACTCTTCTAATTGTTTAATTCTTTTAAAATTATCAGCTCTAATTTTATCCATTTTTAAAATTATATACTTTTATATTTTTAAATTTTTTTTAAAAATTATATTTATACTTTTATATTTTTAAAATTATATTTATATTTTTATATTTTTTCAATTATATTTATATTTTTTATGATTCTTATTTTTTGTAGGTAAAAAATATTTAAGTTAATATTTACAATACTCGTTTAAGATTTACGTTTGTGAATTGACAACAACTTCAAGATAACTTTATTAATTGACTGTTGCACTTTATCTATTGCGTCAAGCAGCGTGTGATGTACTTTAATTTCTTTTCTATTAACTTGCATTTTCTGCTGATTAATCTTCAATGCCGTTTTAAGAGCATTTAACTTAATTTTAAGAACATCTAATTGTCTTTTAACAGAATCTAACTGTTCTTTATTTTCTTTAGAGTTTTCTTGTAAATTTTTCTTTAATTCATTTTCTAAATTGATTTTAAGAGTTTTCATTTTATCAACTTTTTGATTAAGCGAGTTTACTTCATTTATTATTCTATTCATCTTTTTCATTTGTTGAGTAATTTTAGAACTCAATTCATCAACACTTTTTTGGAATGTAGTTTGTAACTTATTTAAATTCTTAAAAATTTTTTTAGGTAGTTTTTCTATTTCATCTTCTAATTGTTCTTTCAATAGTTGTATCTGATGTTTACTTTTAATTACAGCAGATTTTAAATTTAAAGCAAGTAATATTAAAATTTTTGATTGTTCTGAAATCTTTTTAAAAAGTTTTGCTATATCTGCTTCTAGCTCTCTATCCTTTTTATCAAGTTTTAATAATTTTTCGTTTAATGATTTGTCATTAAGTTTAAGCAACTTTAATTCGTTCATCAGTGGAACCATAACATCGTTTATATATTTTCCTTTAAGTCATTGATTTGTGTATCAACATATTGTTTATTTGTTAACTCTGTATTTTGTTGCGGAAGAATAGAAAGATGCAATGGACCAGATAAAACGTCTCCAGTTTTCATGATATAATTTTCTATCTCTATTTCTAATTCACGATTATTCGGGATATATGCACCTCCACCAACATTTGGTAACATCATTTTTTAACAATAAAAAAGGAAATTTTTTTCTAATAAAAATAAAAATGGAAATGACTCAAATTTGTCAAGTTTGTGGAGTAGATTTTTTAAACCCAACTATGTTGTTTACTCATATGAAAAATACATCATGTGGGAAAATTAATCGAAGTAACTTTTATAATAATCAATCTAACAATAATCAACCTAATAATAATCAACTGGAACAACCATTGCAAAAATTAAAACATTTATTTATTTCAGATCAGGGGCAAAATCTTTATACCGCTAGAAAAAATACACCTAGAAAAAATACACCTAGGCAAAATAATAATAATCCTTTTACTCAAAATAATCATTTAGATACAAAAAATAATCCTTTTACTCAAAATAATCATGTAAATCCAAATAATCATGTAAATCCAAATAATCCCCTTACTCAAAATAATCATGTAAATCCAAATAATAAATCTGTGAAAGGGGATACGAAAAAATGTTCTGGTTGTAATAAAAATATCATGTCCAAAAATTTTGCACGTCATTTAAAAATATGTGAACAAACAGAAGAGGTTAAAAAAGAAAAAAAAGATAAAATGAAAGATCAGTTATGTCGTAATTGTAATAAATATTTTACAATTCAAGGAATTACTAATCATTATAATTCTTGTATAAGTTCTACAAGACAATGTACAAGTTGTCAAAATACTAAACCTAAGACAGAGTTTTATGATAGTAAATATAAGTGTAAGGATTGTTTAAAGGAAAAAGTAAAATGTAGAGGTTGTCAAAAAATTATATTAAAGAAAAATTTTCCAAGACATGTAACACTATGTCCAAAACTTAATGAAGATTTAAATCAAAATATTCCAAATCAAAATATTCCAAATCAAAATATTCCTAATCAAAATATTCCTAATCAAAATATTCCAAATCTTCATCAACGTATAAATACTTTTTATTAGTATTTCTATTAAAATAGTCTTATATATTAAAATAGTTGTATTTCTACTAAAATAATCTTATATATATTAAAATAGTTGTATTTCTACTAAAATAATCTTATATATAGTAAAATATTATTTTTTTATAAAGAATAAAATATTATTTTATTAAAATATTCTTAAGCATTCCGGAAGAGAGGAGAGGTATAAAAATACTTCTTTTGAGTATAGGAACAAAAATTCCGACACATTCCGGAGGTTCTACAGAGGTTAAAAACACTCATTAGAGTGTAAGAATGCTAGTCCGGAATCAACAAATAATAACTCCTACATTTTTTATTTAAAAAATAATAAATGAATAAAAGCGAAGATTTGGAAGATTTATATTCACCGGTTATAATTAAAAGTAATAAAAGTGATAAAAGTAATAAAAGTAATCTAAGTCGTCATAAATCTCTTAATGCAATAAATGAAATGATAAATAATTATATAAATAACACTGAGTTTCAAGATACACTAACTCCTCAAGATCCTAATCTAAATGATATTAATAATATTGTAGATAATATTGTAGATAATATTGTAGATAATCCTAGATATAATCCTAGATATAATCCTAGATATAATACTATAGGTAATAATATATATAATAATATAGATAAAAATATAGATAAAAATACATATAATAATATAGATAAAAAAATATATAATAAAAGATATTTAGAAACACTACCCCCTAATTCATCTCTTAATAAAAAAATACCACAATCAGATCTTACACGTCTTTGGAATTTTTTAAAATTTCATTGTATAAAAATATTGTTAGCATGTATTTTAATATTTTTTATTTATCATCTTGTTATATGTATTGGAAATCAATGGGGTTACTTTCTAACAGAGGAACAAAAGAGAATAATTTTTTATAACCAAGAAAAAAAAACTTTTAAAGGATGGAAGACTGAGGAGGATAAGATTAAGGATAAAACTAATAATAAACAAGGTAAAATGCATCAAGAAAATTTACATTTCATTGTTTACGGTAAAACTGGAAGTGGTAAGACTACGTTTATTAAAAAATATATAAACGAACATTATAAGGATGAAACAAAAGTACATATTTTTTGTATGCATACTTCTGAATGGCCAACTTTTACAAACGTCTATAATGATAAACAATTAGATGAGTTACAAGATATGGAAAGTTTTGCTGGTACACCTGAAAATAAATCTTTATTAATTTTAGATGATGTTGCAAGTTTATCAAAACAAAAAAATATGTCAGAAATATTTACAAAAGGAAGACATCAAAATATTGAAATAGTTGTATTAGCTCATAAAGCTTGTGATGTAGATAATAAGATTAGAGAAAACATTCAAACATTTTTTACAACTACACAAAATAATTCAGCATTCTTTAATGATATTAATAAAAATTATAAAATGAATATGCCTTTATCATATTATACACAACATAAATATGGAATAATACGTGTTGACACCATAAGTGGACATATGCAAGTATATGATAAAGATTTAAATATATTAGTAGATACCGAACATGAAATCTATAATAACTCTCAAGATTTTGATATTAGAATGTATGCAAATACAAAACATTTATCAAATCAAGTTATAGAACAAATAATTATCTTTTTAGAATCCGAAGCAAAAGTACCACTAAAAATTATTCCTGATACATTTTATTTTTATTTTGATCATTATTTAAATGCAAAATTTGGTATACCAATACCAAAAAGATTACAAGATAATGAAACATTAAACTATTTAGAAATTGCAATAAATGTTGTTAGAAACGCTTTAAGAAAAGCAACACCAATAATATCTGATGTTAAATCTACATTTTCTGATGCCAAATCTACATTTGTTGAAGCCAAAAAAACTTTTAATGATATAAAACCATTAATAAATGGTGTTAGTGAAATACTTAATAATAAATCAAATTTATCATAATTAAACAAATTTATCATAATTAAACAAATTTATCATAATTAAACAAATTTATCATAATCGAACCGAAGGTTCTAGGGCTTCGCCCGATTGCAGATATATATATATATATTTATAATATTTTCCATTATATATATTTATAATATTTTCCATTATATATATTTTCCATTATATATATTTTAGATTTTTTTTTAAAAAAAACTAAAACACAAATTTTTTCTTTAAAAAATAAAAAATGAAAAAATTTTATTGTGTCTTATGTGAAAAAAAATTTCAAACAAAAAGAAGTTATCAATCTCATCTACAAAGTAAAATGCATTTACAAAATGTAGAACGAGTTGATGAAGGAAGTATATTAAAATTAAATAGTTATAAAAACTATTTAGAAACATTACCTACTGATATAAAAGTTAAAAAAATATTTGATGATTATTCACATTCGGAATATAAAAAAGTTTTTAATAGTGAAGATGAACATGTATCAGATGGAAGATATTTATTTAGCGATACTGATGAATTTAACGAAATAGATGAATTTGATGAAGCCGTAACAGATATAAAATATTTATTTAATGAATCGGTTGAATATAATGAAACCGATAAAACTTTTTCTGATATTCTAACCAACTTTTCTAATATATTTAAGAAATCTTTCAAATGTTATATGAATGTAGAAGTACTTTATACAAAAAATGGATCTGATGGAATTCCTAAAGAAATAATACAAGGACATTTTACAAAGTCACAAGAAATTCATAATGTAAATAATATACAACCCATATTTCAATCGATGATACTTAAATTAGAAAATTGTATAATTGAAGCCCAGTTACGTGAATCTGGTTGGAGATTTGTTAAAATACTATCTAAGAAAATAGTAATTGATAAATATAAAAATAATACTGGTGGTAGTTATGTTCCTTTACCTTTCAGTTCACCTCAATTAATCAACATAAAAAATGAAGATGATTATTGTTTTCTGTGGAGTATTATAGCACATTTACATCCTGCAAAATATCATAAAGAAAGACTAAGTCATTATAATAAAGAAGAATATATAAAGGAATTTGATCTTTCGGATGGTTTACATGAATTTCCATATGATTATAATAGGTTAATAAAGTTTCATAAAAAGAATAAAAATTTAATTGAAGTAAATGTTTTTGAATTAAATGTGAATTATGTTTCTATTGGTAAAATTACTCCACTTTATTCAGATTCAAAAAAAATTTATTTGAATAATAAAAATTTATGCCAATCAGAAATAGTATATAATGATAGAGGAAATTACATGCATCATAATATTTTTTACCAAGGAAATATAATATGTACTGAAAAATTTGAACTTGTTAAAACACTATCACCAATAATGATTAATCATAATAATTATAAAGGACGTACTGATGATTATAATTACAAATATTCATCTTTATCTTCAGAATATCAACAAAAATTAGAAAATTTAAATAAAAGTTTACAAAAATGTAAAATAGATTATCAACAACAAACAAAAATGTTACTACAAGAATATCACCATAAATATCAAAATAAGATAGAAACAATTCAAAAATTAAATGAAGAAAATAATAAAAAATTAGATAATAAAGAATTAAATAATGAAGAAAATAAAGAATTAAATGAATGTTTAAAAAAATGTCTACAACAATATAAAGAACAATATGATAAAGAATATATTTATCAGCTACAAATATTAAATCAAAATTATTATCAAAATACATTTAATATTACAAAAGAAATTGATGAAACACATGAAATATATAAAGATGAATTTGAAAAACTAGAACAGTCAAAACAACCAGCACAAGCGAATATATTATATTATCAGGGTCATTTTATATTGTGTAAAGATGTTTCTATATTTACAAAAACTTCAGATAATAAAAATTTTCCTTGTCTTCAATGTATGACAAGTTTTAGAACTTTAGAAGAAATGAATAGACATTTGGAGAATTGTCAACAAAACGAAGCAGTTCAAAATACTTTTCCTAAAGATGATTATTTAGAATATAATAAATGGTATTTTAAAAATAAAGTACCCTTTACTATTTATTGTGATTTTGAAGCATATAATGTTAATATGACACAAAATCAAACGGAAAGTTCCAGGGCCTCACCTGATTCTGAAAATTATACTTCTGAAAATTATAATTTTGAAAAAAGTGCGCCTGAAAAAAGTGCACCTGGAAAAAGTTCAGCTGAACAAAGTAAAGAAAAATATTTATTTGAACAAAAACCATTATGTTGGGGAATGTACATTCATTCAAATTATCCTGAATTATTTAAATCAGAATATTTACAATACTATGGTGAAGATAGTTCAGAAATGTTTACAAAGAAAGTAGAAGAATTACAAGAACGTTTTTCGCAATTGCTTGAAACAAATAAACCAATGATACCATTAACGGATGAAAAAAGAAAAGAATTTGATGATGAAATAAATTGTTATTACTGTGGAAAAGGTTTTACAAATAAATATAAAACTGGCAAAGGTAGATATCTTGATAAGGTAAAAGATCATGATCATCTAAATGGATTATATAGAGGTGCAGCACATAATTCTTGTAATCTTAATGCTAATAAATTTAAATATAACTTTGTTCCTTTATATTTCTACAATGGTTCTAAATATGATTTCCATCTAGTAATGAAAGATTTATTTTCATCTGAAAAATTACAACAACAAAAAATAAATGTACTATGTAAAACAGAAGAAGAATATTTTTCAATGCAATTAGGTTGTATTAGAATTTTAGATGCATTTAGATTTTTTACTCCTTATTCATTAGATGTTATGGGAAAAACTTTGAAATCTGAACAATGTAAAATATTAAATAAATATAATTTAAAACCTTTAAAAGGAATATTTCCGTATGAGTACATAACTGGAGATTTTAATTCTGTGAATAAATATATGGAAGTAGAACAACTTCCTCCAATAAATAAATTTAAATCAACATTAAAACAATCGCAATTATCTGACGAAGACCATGCAGAAGCTGAAAAAAATTGGAGAGAGTTAAATTGTAAAACAATTTATGATTATACAATGAAATATCTACAGATAGATGTATTAATACTAGCTGATCTTTTCGAAAACTTTCGTGATATGTGTTTAGAATATTACGGAATAGATCCATGTTATTGTTATTCTACACCAGGTTTAACATGGTTAGCAGGATTAAAACATACAAATGTTAAACTTAAACATTATAAAGAAAATACATATGATAAATTATTATTTTTTGAATCTGGAATTAGAGGTGGTGTTTCATCAGTTTTAGGTAATAGATATGTTAAATGTTATAATAAGAAAGTAAATCCACAAGAATATGGAATAATGAAACCTTTATCTCCAGAAGAAAGCGATCAGTTTATAAAATTGTTTAATCAAAATATAGAAGGACTTATATCAAATGAAGATAGTCAAGCAGCAGTTGATGAAATCATGAGAGAAAACTATTTATTATATTATGATTTTAATAGCTTATATTCTTCTTGCATGATACAAGAACTACCAACAGGTGAAATGACATGGTGTAATAATCTAGATTATCAAAGAACATATGATGGTGAAAATAATTTTGGTTATGTATATGAAATTGATTTAGTATACCCTGATTATATAAAAGAAGCAACAAAATATTATCCTTTCTGTCCAGAAAACAAAATTCCCAATATAGAAGATTTTTCAGATTATCAAAAATCTATAATTCCGAAAAAATACAGACCAACAAAAAAACTTATGTTAACACAAGGTAATAAAGGAAAGTATGTTGTTGAAGGAAGAATGATAGATTGGTATTTAGATCATGGTATGATTCTCACCAAAATACATCGAAAACTAGAGTATAGAAAATCTAAATGGTTAAAAAATTATATAGAGTTCAATATTGAAAAACGTAAAATAGCTAAAAGAAATAAAGATGATTTTGGAAACGTTTTCTTCAAATTAATGAATAATGCATTTTATGGTAAGACTTTAGAAAATGTGCGTAATAGACAAAATATTGAAATAGTTTATGATAGAGATAGATTTCAAAATTTAACAAGGAAACCTACATATAAAAGAACTACCAGATTTAGTGATGAACTATGTGCTGTACATTTACGTCGAATTAGCGTAAAACATGATAAGTTTAATTTTATTGGATTCACTATATTAGAATTAGCTAAACTATTTATGTATAGTTTTATATATGATTATTTAGCACCTGCTTATGGCAAAAACTATAAATTACACTTTACAGATACCGATTCTATTTTCTTAGAATTAACAGTACCATATGGTTCTTCACTTGATAAAGAAATTAATAAAATAAAAGATATTATTCATCCTTCTGATTTATGTAAAGTAAAAGATGAATTAGAAGGAAATGAAGATTTCATAACAGAAGCTATATTTTTAAAATCTAAATGTTACTGTTATGATACAACTAATAATATTAAAACACATAAAACATTAAAAGGAATTTCAAAGGCATCAGTGGCTAATCAAATAACATTTCAAGATTATAAAAATGCATTATTTAATAATGAAATAAAAACAGCATATAATTATAGACTTAATTCAAAGAAACATAAAATGTATTTAAAAGAAGAACATAAATTAGCATTAGATCCATTTGATGATAAAAGAAAAATTTTACCTGATGGAATAACTACTTTACCTTTTTAATTTTCTAATTTCTATTTTCTAAATATAACAATATAACAATATAAAATATTATAAAATAATATAACATAAAATAATATAACATAAAATAATATAACATAAAATAATAATATAAAATAATAATATAAAATTAACATATAAAAATGGATAAAGTTAGAGCTGATAATTTTAAAAGAATAAAACAATTAGACGAATTAATAAAACAAAGAAATATTATGAAAGAAAATCATCTTCAACATAGAATGACAAAAGCTGGTATTCAATCTGATATGTTTGAACAATTAAAATTAACTGAAGAAGTAAAAACTGATTATGAAAAAACTGTCGAACCATTTAAAACTCTTGAAAAAGAACTTAATGAAAAACGTGTTGACATAGCGGATCCTATACTTAAAACACTATTAGATGACTATGGTTTGTTAGAGGCAAACATAGATAAAAAATTACCAAATTCTATGTTATTCGAACATTCTACTTTCTTTTTAGATAAAAAATTATTTGCAAGATTTTATCTTGGTGGTAAAGAAATATTTCCACAACCTTTACGGGGATTAATTTTTACTCCAGATAAAAAACCTATTAGTTTAGATAGAAATTTTGTTGATCTTTTAAGAGGAGCAGATTTAAAAAATTATGCTGTAGAAGATCTCATAAAATATAAAACTATATTAGATAGAGTAGGTGTAGTAAAAACTCTTAGACGTTATAAACAATTAGAAAATTTATTATCAACGGGAGTTAAAATAGGAAAAGGTTTTAAAACTGAAACAACTGTATTCTTACCAGATGATCCACAAGAATTACTAAATAGATTAAATATTTTAATATCTGCAATAAAAGAAGGACATAATTCTAGTTTCAATGAAATTCATGCTATATTGAAAAGACTGTTAGAAAAGAAGATTCTAAATGAAGAAGATTATAAAAGAGTAGCTGAAATATGTTGTTTCTAATTTTTATCTATGATTTTTATTTATGATTTTTATCTATGATTTTTATTTATGATTTTTATCTATGATTTTTATTTATGATTTTTATCTACGATTTTTATCTATAATATTTATTTAATTTTTTAGTTTAAAAATGTGTTCAGCAGATTTAGACAAAATTAATAAACATTTAGAAAATTTGACAGAGATTTTGGGTTCATCAAAATTTAGTACGACGTTAAAAATTATAACAACTACTTCATCACACACTTGTAATTTAGAACCCATTCTACATTTGGAACAAAATAAAAATTATCAAATTGCATTGACTAGTTTCTCTACATTTAACACTATTCAAAACGTTATCAAAGATGTGAATGATCAATTTAGATATTCTACTGATAAAGGCAAAACATGGAAAATACTAACTTTTCTTCCTGTTTCTTACGAAGTTGAATCAATATCAAATGAAATTAAGAGACATTTAGGGATACCATTTAAAGATAAGAAACAATTACATTTTGCAGTTGAACCGGCAGTTAATAAATTTTCTCTTACTTTAGACGAAAATAATCAAGTTGATTTTAATCATGATAGATCATTGTCAAAGCTATTAGGATTTAATAAACAAACTTATAGTCAAGGTTATCATTTAAGTGAGAAGATTCCAAAAGTAACTGAAATAAATTCAATTGTTGTACATTGTGACATTATTGAAGGAGGTTATATAAATGGTAAATTATCAAATTTAATATTCAGTTTTCCAGCTTTTACTGTGCCCATCGGTTATAGATTAAATGTAATTCCACAAACATTAATATATTTCCCTATTACAAGAAAAACTATTAACAACATTAACATTAGAATCACTGATGAGAAAGGACAAGAAATAAATTTTGGAGGTGAAGAGATTATGATAGATCTTTTGTTTCGAGAGGTATAAACTCGCACGCGAAGCTAGAAAAGTTTAATTTTCTTCTTCTTCTTTAAAATAAAAAAAATTAAAAAAATAAAATAAAAAATTTTTATTAAAAAATGAGTGAAGTGCCCCCATTAAATAAAAAAAAACTTAAATTTAATCATCATCCAAATTTATCTAATAAAGTTTTAGCAGTTATTTGCGGAAGATCAGGATGTGGAAAAACATATCTATTATTTAAAATTTTAACAACTCCAAATTTTTTGGATTATAACAATCTTATAATTTATACAACAACAGCAGAACAACCCATCTATCAATTTTTAAAATATGGATTTGAAAATAATCTTAAAAAACAGCAATTGCTTCTCTATTCGAAGAATACGAAAAATCTGAATATGAAGAAGAAATAAGTTCATGGTGTGAGGAAGCAACAACAAATAATCAGTTAGTCGAAACCAATAAAAATAAGCATATAAAAATACAACTAATAGATGATAGTGGTAATATGCAAGATCCTAGTAAACTAGATAAAACAATGAAACATTGTGTAATTTTTGATGATTGTGTTAATGATAGAAATCAGTCAGTTCAGAGAAATTATTTTACAAGAGGTAGACATAATAACTGTAGTGTATTTTATTTAACACAAAGTATGTATTCATTAGACGGAAGTGTTATTAGAAAGAATGCAAATATATTTATACTATTTGAAATAAATGCAAGAAACTTAAGTGATTTGCTAAGAGATTTATGTATAAGAGATAAAGATGAATTTAAACAATCGTGTAATAATGCTTGGGCAAAAGATTATGGATTCATTACAATTAATATTGATAAAAAAATTCATGATAGAGTTATCGAACAATTGTTCTCTGACTGAAAGTCGATCGAAGATTTGTTTACCGAGTGATAAAAAATATACAACATAGGGGTATAATATTTTTTTAAAATATAATATTTGAATTTTGCGGTAACATTGGAATACAGCAAAAACATTTTACTGAACAAATTATTTTTTTATTGCTTTGTTGTCTGATATCTTTTCGTTCAAAGGTTTCTCGTCTAAAGTTTTCCTGTTTTAAGTTTTGTTTAATAAAGTTTTGTTTAATAAAGTTTTGCTTAAATTTTCGCTTAAAGTTTTTAGCTCTTCTAAAAAAATTTTATCATTTTCTTCATTAGATATTTTACCACCAGTAAAAGTTTTATCATCACTAGAAATTTTGCCACACTGTTTATTCTTATCACCAACTTTTTCTGACTGTAATTTAAATGATATTTTATTTACTTCCTTAGCTATTTGATCAAATTTTTCAATCTCATCTAACGTAATAACATTATCATCACATACTCTTTGAAAGTAGTAATGTAGTTTATCATAGACTTCTTTAATATGTAAATGCTTAGTTTTAATGATTTTCGTTTCTTAGTTATTAAAGATTTATCTAACATTGTAACAAGTGAAGTTGTAAAAACACCCGTACCTGTTAAAGCTGTAGCAACTACTGGAATTACTAAAACACCTGAAGATATAACAATTGTTAAAGCACCTAAACTTATTGTTAAGAATATGCCAATTCCTTGTGTTACATTCTTAACTTTAGTCCATCTCTTTCTTAATTTTTTATAATGCTCTAATCTTAATAATAATTGAGATTCCTTATCTTTCATATACCTTACTCTATCCTTGTGTTTTTCTATATTTAATTCACTTATTTTTAATTGAGATAACGAAGGATATATTCTTGCGGTTCCTTCCACTTTTGTTTCTTCCATTTCTGAAGTTCCTTCCACTTTTGTTCCTTCCATTTTTGTTTCATTCATTTCTGAAGTTCCTTCCATTTTTGTTTCTTCCATTTTTAAAGAAATATTTTTAGTCACATGATATATTTTAAAAACCTGAAAGATGGATAAAATTCATGAATTTGAAATTCTCAACTTTTATGATTTTTTCGGTGTCCGGGTTTTCGGTGTCCTAGAACGGTCATGATTTAAGCAATGAAAATCGAACCGAAGGTTCTAGGGCTTCGCCCGATTGTAATTCTCAAATTTGAGATTCTTAACTTTTATGATTTTCGGTGTCCTGGAACGGTCATGATTTAAGCAATGAAAATTGTAATTCTCAAATTTTGAAATTCTCAACTTTTATGATTTTCGGTGTCCTGGAACGGTCATGATTTTAAGGGTGAAAATTGCAATTCTCAAATTTGAGATTTTGAAAAATTTGAAAAACTGGGTATTTTTAAAAACGCCCAAATTTATGAATTTAGGTCTTCATAACCTGAAAAAGGGTTCAAATTCATGAATTTATGTTGTTTTTAAAAATACCATTTTTTGAAAAAATGGTACTTTTTGAATGGACTAAATTCATGAATTCAGGTCTTTAAAACCTGAAAAAGGGACTAAATTCATGAATTTATGTCGTTTTTAAAGATACCAATTTTTTTTATTTTTATGGCTGTCCTGTCCTGGAACGGTCTTTTGACCATTACTTTTATTTGACCAGAAAATTTTTTTTCTTCAGTATTATTATTTTTATCAGGAATACTAATTCCAGTTTCTAAAGATCTTTTCCATGGTTAATTAACTGTAGTCGATAATGTTTTCCCCGAATATAATTTTAGAAAATCTTCTACTTTTACTTTATCTTGTGAATATCCTTTGAATGTTTTCTTTTCACTAAGTCTCCCTTGTTCATCTACAGTAATACAATATTTTATTTTAGGAGCAATAAACATTGCAAAAATAATTCCACCATTTCCATAATCATTTTTTCCTTGACACAATTCCCCACCAACATATCCAGCAGCATCTAATTTATTGAAGAGCTCATTAGAAATGTATATTGAATCAGTATCTGTATAATGAATGTATTTTTCGTTGAAACCATTAATTTCTAAAATAAAGTTATTCATGTTTCTTGTAGAGTGAGAAAGAATAAAAGAACCTAAGTGTGATGGCATGAATGACGTCTTCCCATCTTTTACAATATTAGTTTTGAGAAATTCATCATCTTCCATTTCTACTTTCGCTAAATATTGTTCATCATTTAATTTTTCATAATCTTTTACTTCCTGAGTGAAATTTTTTCTCAATGTATTCTCATTCCATAAATGATATTTAGTGGTTATATCTTTTTGCACAGTTTTGCCATATAGCGAATTCATCAATAATTTAATTAACTCATCACCTACAGTATTTCCTTCTGTTTTATATCTTTTTCTCAAATTAAAAAGTTTTTCAATATAATTTCGAAATGGTGAAACTTGATAATTTTTTTCATAAATTATACCATCAGTAATATGTAAGATTTCCCCCCACATCTAACAATTTCTTGTATGTCTACAGAAGTTAATACATCATAACATATACCATTTCTAAACCTGATTACTTTTACATGAGAATTATTATTTTGATTTTTAACTTTATCTTTTATAGGAACTGGTTGGAAAAACATATCATTCGGATATTGAAACACAACAGAGAATATTCCAGTTTTAGGTCTAAATGTTTGAGTATTAAATTTATATACTATTTCCCGCTCTTCTTCTTGACGAAATTTTCTAGTTGATTCAGCTTTAGGATATTCTGAATTTTCATCATACATAGCTGATGGATATAAAGATGTTGCATCAAAAGCCATTAGAAATTCATTTTTTTGTTCAAGTAGTTGATTTGAAATTTTCTTACAAATTTCAGTTTTATCTCCTAAATCTCGATACTGTTTCAATAAATCTATTAAATTACTTCCCGGGGACAAAGCCCCACCAGCGTAGCGATAAGGGGACAAAGTCCCCACAGGGGAGCGACCAGGTAAATACTGTTTTAATATTGGTAACAAGATGCTACAAAATGGCGATATGTATTTTCTTATATTTGCTGAAACTCTTCCACCTTTAACAGATTTTCTAATATAATTTCTAGCCCATAAATCTATATGAGAATGAATATTTATATTGTTATTTTGTACGCTTTTCATCCAACCGTTAAATGTTAAAGCAGAGGATGTCAAATTAGTAGTTATATCTTCACCAACTAAATCTCGCATAACATTATTATATTTGTAGATACAAAAAGCTAAAGAAAGAATATCGTTAACTAAATATGGTCTCCATTCATTTTCTTTTTCTTTATAATTTTCATGTGTTATGTCTCCAATTTCATAATTTAATTTACACACATTCATAGGAATTTCAAAATTCTCACACCATTTAGAAAGACTTGTTTTTACATGTTGATAACTACATTCCATTATAATAGTTTGAAGTGCTAATTTACCTGACGGTGAATCTTTTTTCATATTGTTTTTTAATCTAAAAGATTTTTGAATGTATCTACTAACACATTCAGTTGTATAAGGATTTTGTAATGAAGCAGTCAATATTCCTCTTGAAGTTTTAAGAGGCGGTTCAGATAATTTAAAATTAGCTTTTATCGGAAAATAGGAATCAAAACCTGATGAATTATGTGCTATTAAAGTTACTTTCGAATGATTAAAAGAACCAAGGTTTTTGAAAAATTGATGTATCGGACATACGCCCTCTGGGTTTCCCCCGATCGGACATTCATCATCCTCAGTTCTCGTAAATATTTTCACACAATTTTGAAGTTTATTAAATTCTAATTCAGTTAAATTATTATACTCATTAATCTGTTTTTTAAGTTTTTTAATTTCATCTTCATCTTTTGATCGTTTAATTTTAATCATATCATTTAACAAACGTGTTTCTAATTCTTTCAATCTTTGTTTCGGTAAGCAGCATATAAATTTATTAAAATTAATAGCTCCTACAGCATAAGGAATAGGATGAGCTGTTGAACAGTTAGGATCAGGAAAAGTTTCGAGATCCCAAATATATGTTGAACTATAGTCAATTTTTTTCTTTGTTATGATTTTATATGGACGCGTTGTTAGATTTTCATCAGTAACTGTTTTATATATGGGTTTGAAATTATTTTCAATTTCTCTAATAGCTTTTAATTTATGAGATTTATCAATTAAACAATAGTGACCAATTGTTGAACCTGCGTGAAAATAATTGTAATAAACATAATTATGAAACGTTTCAATTCCTCTAGGATTGAAATGACGATTGGCAGGACTATAATATTGAACACATTCTCCAAAATATTTATTGAATTGAGAAAATTTGCAGTTTGACATTACTCCTGTTCTAGATGTGGCTTTCTCTTTATATAAAAAATTATTAAATATTTCTTTCATCATTTCTCCTTGTTCTTCATTAAAACCTCGTAAAACATTATAACATTTAATAAAACAAAAATCTTCAGAAGGAATATAACAATATTCACCGAAATATTCTTTGATTCTATATTTCATATTAATCCCTGCCCCCCTATGCGATCTTTGTACTAACTTCATTCCAAAATCTTCATATTTAATATTACCTGTAAAAATCCATTCGTTAGCATCGGATTTCTCATCCAGATTCGAAGACCATATTTCAAATGAATTTTTATTATAGAAGGTTACGTAAAAATTTTGAATTATATTTTCCTGATCTTTCTCAACTTTTCCAAGTAAATTGATAATTTTACCATTTGCGAAAAGTTTCCGCATATCATTTACTACATTAATAAAAGATACATTTTCATATTTAATTTCATTTGGATTAAATAAATTACATAAATCATCACCAAGCTCATCCTTAAAAAAGATATCAGTAATAGGAGTTTCTAATATTTCTTTTGTTCCACTTTTCTGTTTTTTAGTATTACGTCTAATACTACGCCTAGTACGTTTCTGTTTTTTAATACGTTTACTATGTTTAATTTGCGCATCAAACTCAGCAGTTTGTTTCTTGATTAATTCATCAATCCTAGACGTTTGTCCGAGAGACATTTCACGATTCATATTTTTTAAAAGAAAAAATGAATTTTTACATAGAACCTCGGTTCCGTTTTTACATATACACAGGAATATGTAATTGATGTAATGTTTCTAATTCATGTGTTGTTAAATGTTCTTTCTTAACCAACCACCATAAATTATTATACGCCAAAAATACTCGGAAACTTCTTAAACAAAGTGGAAAGTCTTTTGTTTTAACACACGGTGTAATACCATGTTTTGTTTTATAATCTGTAACGAGCGCTACGTATTTATGATGATAATAAAATCTAACTTCTTTCTTCGAATTTACAGGATTTGTAGGATGACGATAATCTTTTAAAACTGGTACATGCTCTATATTATAAGCATTCAACATATTTTTTTAATTTTTATTAACAAAAAAATTTATAAGAAAAAATTATTCGGTCACTCCGTTCGATCACTCCGCGAAAATATTTTCTATCGACTTTCAGTCGGGGCGAAGCCCCTCGAGGCGAAGCCTAGTCAGAGAACAATTGTTCGATAACTCCATCATGAATTTTTTTATCAATATTAATTGTAATGAAGCCATAATCTTTTGACCAAGCATTATTACACGATTGTTTAAATTCATCTTTATTTCTTACACATAAATCTCTAAACAAATCACTTAAGTTTCTTGCATTTATTTCAAATAGTATAAATATATTTGCCTTCTGTCTAATAACACTTCCGTCTAATGAATACATACTTTGTGTTAAATAAAATACACTACAGTTATTATGTCTACCTCTAGTGAAATAATTTCTCTGAACTGACTGATTTCTATCATTAACACAATCATCAAAAATTACACAATGTTTCATTGTTTTATCTAGTTTACTAGTATCTTGCATATTACCACTATCATCTATTAATTGTATCTTTATATGCTTATTTTTATTAGATTCAACTAACTGATTATTTTTTGCTGCTTCTTCACACCACGAACTTATTTCTTCTTCACCTTCAGATTTTTCATATTCTTTGAATAATGAAGCAATTGCTGTTTTTTTAAGATTATTTTCAAATCCATATTTTAAAAATTGATAGACGGGTTGTTCTGCTGTTGTTGTATAAATTATAAGATTGTTGTAATCCAAAAAATTTGGTGTCGTTAAAATTTTAAACAATAGATACGTTTTACCACAACCTGATCTTCCGCAAATAACTGACAAAACTTTATTAGATAAATTTGGATGATGATTAAATTTAAGTTTTTTTTTATTTAATGGGGGTACTTCACTCATTTTTTTAACAAAAAAAATTATTTTTATTTTAAAAGAAGAAGAGGAAAATTAAACTTCTCTAGCTTTGCGTGGGAGTTTATACCTCTCGAACTGGAGTTTATACCTCTCGAACGGGAGTTTATACCTCCCGAACCAAAAGATCTATCATAATCTCTTCACCTCCAAAATTTATTTCTTGTCCTTTTTCATCAGTGATTCTAATGTTAATGTTGTTAATAGTTTTTCTTGTAATAGGGAAATATATTAATGTTTGTGGAATTACATTTAGTCTATAACCAATGGGTACAGTAAAAGCTGGAAAACTGAATATTAAATTTGACAATTTACCATTTATATATCCTCCTTCAATAAAAAATCACAATGTACAACAATTGAATTTATTTCAGTTATTTTTGGAATCTTCTCACCTAAATGATAACCTTGACTATAAGTTTGTTTATTAAATCCTAATAGCTTTGACAATGATCTATCATGATTAAAATCAACTTGATGATTTTCGTCTAAAGTAAGAGAAAATTTATTGACTGCCGGTTCAACTGCAAAATGTAATTGTTTCTTATCTTTAAATGGTATACCTAAATTTCTTTTAATTTCATTTGATATTGATTCAACTTCGTAAGAACCAGGAAGAAAAGTTAGTATTTTCCACGTTTTTCCTTTATCAGTAGAATATCTAAATTGGTCATTCACATCTTTGATAACGTTTTGAATATTATTAAATGTGGAGAAACTAGTCAATGCAATTTGATAATTTTTATTTTGTTCCAAATGTAGAATGTGTTCTAAATTACAAGTGTGTGATGAAGTAGTTGTTATAATTTTTAACGTCGTACTAAATTTTGATGAACCCAAAATCTCTGTCAAATTTTCTAAATGATTATTAATTTTGTCTAAATCTGCTGAACACATTTTTTAGTTAAAATTTAAATAAACATTTTTTATAAAAAATTAAAAACAACAACATATTTCAGCTACGGGCGAAGCCCTTAAAGACATCAGATATGTCCGGTTATACTTTTATAATCCTCTTCATTTAGAATCTTCTTTTCTAGTAGTCTTTTCAATATAGCATGAATTTCATTGAAACTAGAATTATGTCCTTCTTTTATTGCCGATATTAAAATATTTAATCTATTTAGTAATTCTTGTGGATCATCTGGTAAAAATACAGTTGTTTCTGTTTTCTGTTTTTCAGATAAACCTTTTCCTACTTTAACTCCCGTTGATAATAAATTTTCTAATTGTTTATAACGTCTTAGTGTTTTTACAGCACCAACTCTATTTAACATAGCTTTATATTTTATGAGATCTTCTACAGCATAATTATTTAAATCTGCTCCTCTTAAAAGATCAACAAAATTTCTATCTAAATTAAAAGGAGATTTATCTGGTGAAAAAATTAAACCTCGAAAAGGTTGTGGAAATATTTCTTTTTGTCCGAGATAAAATCTAGGTATTGTTTTTCCATCTATAAATGAAATAGAATGTTCAAATTGCATAGATTTTGGTAATTTCTTATTAATGTTTGATTCTAGTAGTCCATAGTCATCTAATATAGTTTTGTGCTCTGGATCTGTTATATCAATTTGTTTATCATTATTTGTACTTTCTTTTTCAAGAGTTTTAAATGGTTTCATAGTTTTTTCAAAATCAGTTTTTACTTGCTCGGTTTGCTGCATTTTTTCAAACATATCAGATTGAATACCAGCTTTTATCATTCTATGTTGAAGATGATTTTCTTTCATAATATTTCTTTGTTTTATTAACTCTTCTAATTGTTTAATTCTTTTTTGATTATCAGCTCTAATTTTATCCATTTTTAAAATATAATATTTGAATTTTGTGGTAACATTGGAATACAGCAAAAACATTTTACTGAACAAATTATTTTTTTATTGCTTTGTTGTCTGACATCTTTTCGTTTTAAGTTTTTTCGTTTTAAGTTTTGTTTAATAAAGTTTTGTTTAATAAAGTTTTGCTTAAATTTTCGCTTAAAGTTTTTAGCTCTTCTAAAAAAATTTTGTCATTTTCTTATATTAGAAATTTTACCATCACTAGAAATTTTTCCACCCTGTTTATTCTTATCATCAACTTTTTCTGACTGTAATTGAAATGATATTTGATTTACTTCATTAGCTATTTGATCAAATTTTTCAATCTCATCTAACGTAATAACATTATCATCACATACTCTTTGAAAGTAGTAATGTAGTTTATCATAGACTTCTTTAATATGTAAATGCTTAGTTTTTAATGATTTTCGTTTCTTAGTTATTAAAGATTTATCTAACATTGTAACAAGTGAAGTTGCAAAAACACCCGTACCTGTTAAAGCTGTAGCAACTACTGGAATTACTAAAACACCTGAAGATATAACAATTGTTAAAGCACCTAAACTTATTGTTAAGAATATGCCAATTCCTTGTGTTACATTCTTAACTTTAGTCCATCTCTTTCTTAATTTTTTATAATGCTCTAATCTTAATAATAATTGAGATGCTTTATCTTTCATATAACGTACTCTATCTTTGTGTTTTTCTTTATTCATTTTTTCAATGTTAATCTTTTCAATGTCCATTAAAGTAGAACTACGTTCATATGATAACGAAGGATATATTCTTGAGGTTCCTTCCACTTTTGTTTCATCCACTTTTGTTTCTTCCATTTTTAAATGAATATTTTGAATAAATATTTTGAATACAATCTTCTGCTATATTAGGACAACGTGATATTTTTTGGGCTACCTAAATTTTCATCTGCCTACATTTTCGACCTTCGGCTACATTTTCGATCTTCGGCTACGTGATATTTTTCGACCACGTGATATTTTTTAGATTACGTGATATTTTAAGACCGCCTAAATTTTCGTCCACGTGATATTTTGAGACCGCCTGAATTTTCGATTACGGGATATTTTGAGACCGCCTAAATTTTTGAAATTTTGATTTTTTTTGAAAATTTGTCACTACCTAAATTTTCGCCCTTCGGCCTTCGGCCACGTGAAATTTGAAATCTACCTAAATTTTTGAAATTTTGATTTTTTGAAAATTTTGTAAAAAACCCCGCAAAAGTGTGACATCCGGCGCAAGCGAAGCGAAGCGTCGCGCCGGATGTCACACTATATACTACTTAGTGCAGCTCTCTGTATTCTGGTTGACACTTGAGATCACATATATGAAGCAAACTGATATACTGCAAGACAATTGTCATGGATTTCGCGGGTACCAAGAACACAACAAGAATGTTGTGAGATTAGTTTATCTCTTTTGTGTCTTTTTTCGTGGACCCTATTTTTCTCCATCTTTGGAGCCATGTACCTCCGTTCTACATGCCAGTTTCCTGTTAAAATTCATACAGGAATTCGTTTATACCAAACTAATGTTGCATGCAAAGTTTGGTTGAGTGACGAACATACCGTACAGAAAAAAGAAACAGCTGAGTAAAAATTCAAATTTTGAGAATTTCAAAAATGTGGAAAAAATTTTTTCAGAGTTTCATCATCAATATGTCTCCAATAGTCAACATGCTTACACATTTCCTTTCCCAGTGTAGCGCCTTCGAGATAGTTGTTTTTCTGTGCAGCATTTTGTGGGAAAAAGCGAATGAAATGAGACTCTTATCAAGAGACGTGTGTCAGATCGGGAATGTTCCTTCTACTCCTTACGCATGAGCGAAACATCTGAACTCATGAACGAATCTTAACAGCTGACTCAGTTATGAATGATTTTTCTTTAACAGAGACCAAAGATGCCGCAATACCTGAAAATAAATCACATCAAGTAAATTTTCAGAACTTTCTTCGTCTTCCAATATTTCAAGTGAAGAAAGTTTCAAGTTTTTTGTATTTCAAATGCAGAGCAAATGAAGAAATTTTGGATTCCATGAAGAATTATAGACAGATTAAAAAACTGGCGATGATGACAAGTTCAAGTGTTTTCCATGTGTAGTCATAGGTATAGTGTGTATACACTGTAAATCGCTCAATACCATTCACATACGAAGGAAGCATACCAAAATATTTATTTGGTATATTTCTGCATTCTCTTGGTATATATTTGTATACTTTTCGTATGTTATTTCAAATGTGGTATCCTTTACATCAGGCCTTCTCAACTAGTTTTCATCAAGGACCACAACTTAATCACACATGATGCGAAGGGCCAGTCAAAATGAAGTTATATTGGTATTCTACCAGTATTTGGTCAAATCCTTTTCGCATCGAATTTATCTAGATATTCTCTATAAACCAAATTTTAAGTTAATTTATTAGTTTGAATTTCAAGTTAAAAATGAAAAAAATATTTAAAGAAATAGCGGCTGGCTGCATATTGTCACAGAAAATATATATTCAAAGCCACAGAAAGTGCACGCAATTACATTTTGACAGATAATATTTGCTGTAAGAAGATCACAATATTCAGGTGCTGCTTATACAAAATCAGTGCGAGAAATTTCACTTTTTGCTTTGAGCAATTTTTCGTATATTCGGTTGATATTTTGACAAGGATAGACATAGGCAGTTTTTTAGAGTAGCACTCTTCATACAAGCCCTGCTCCTGGTCATTATCGCATTCATGTGGGAAAATGCAGATTCACAAACATAAGTTGATGAAAAGTATGTAAGTAAATACATAGCCACTTTTTTAAGATTGGGGAATTGGCTTTCGTTGATTCCTATCCAGAAATCTTCAACAGTATTTTGTTGGTAGTTGTTCTTTTCAACTGACGAACTTCACAAGTCGATCAACTCCATTTCTAATTGATCACTTTTGATAGCAGTACACAATTGCGGAACAGAATTCAAGTCAATGTCACCTTCAGGAAAAGGATTAACAGAATCAAATTATTGTCAACTTTGAAATCATTCAAACGCGTAGAAAAATTCTCCTTTAATTTCGCTACAAAAGACTTTAAGTGGTCAGTTACTTCCAGCTCATTGGAGCTGAGATGCGCACGAAGCTGTGGAAAGTGTGCCATCTTTCCTGATAAATCTGTCGTGAAGAGTTCCAATTTCTTCACAAATGCTTGCAACTTGTCAGCTATGGAAACTACAGAATGATTGCGGCCTTGAAGTTCCAAATTAAGCTTGTTCAGATGCATGAAAATGTCATTCAGAAAATACACATTACTCATAAATTCTAAGTCTTTCAACTTTTTCAAATACTTCTCGCCATTTTTGTACTGAGAGTTTTCCAAGAAAGTTATGACTTCGTCGAGAAGTTTGCAGAATCTTTCAAGAGACTTTCCTTTACTTAACCAGCGTATATTGTTATGAATCAATAGATCGTCAAACTCAGCATTATCCTTGAGGAGTTGTTTGAAAAGTCGATGTTGTAGACTGGATGTTGAACGGATCATGTTTACTATTTTTATGATGACATCCATTGTAGTCTCTAGTTCACCATTTAATTTGCTGCAGAGAACAGACTGGTGTATGATACAGTGCAGACTTTGAAGATGTGGCAAAATGGTTTTCATTCTGCCAACGAGACCTTTCTTCTCGGAAACCATTGCAGGTGCTCCGTCTGTAACTAGCATGCAAATCTTTCTTGTGTCAATTCCGTTCTCTTCGAAAAAATTAGTTAAACATTCAAAAATTTTCTCATCAGTGATGTAGTCACGAAGTTCCAAAAGAGCGAGCAATTCTTCACAAAATTTTTGAATAACAATATCGAAGTATCTCACATAGACGCTCATCTGCGCACGGTCCTTTCTGTCAGTTGATTCATCCACAGCAATAGAAATAAAATCAGCTTGTTTGACGCGGACTAGCAAAGTATTGAACACATCCTCGCTAAGAAGGTCAAATCTACGCGCATTTGTGTCATTAGATAGCGGAACTTTCTGTACTGCACTTACTACAGTTGATTTTACTTTTTCGTCCGGTAACACGGCTTTCAAAACTACAATCATGCACTCCTTCATTGCATCAGAATCAGTAAATGGTCTCTTTTTCTTCGCCAAGATGTAACTCACACGTAAAGAAGCTTCGGTGGCTCTCTCCTGATGATAGAAAGTATTAGTCATCATTAGACGACTTCCATCATAACCGGCGATTAGTTTCTGAATTTTTTCGGCTCTTCTGGCTGATTTAAGTGGGAATTCCTTGACGAAAGAGGCATGTTTAGTTTCATGATGTCTTTTCACGTTATACTCCTTTTTCACGGATACTGCTTCTTTGCAAATGAGGCATGTTAGACGTTCTTGACATTCAACAAATAAATACGCATCAGTCCATTTAGAATTAAATTGTCTATTTTCGTTGTCAATTTTCCTTTTCATTTCAACGCTTTCACTGTAAACTCTCGCAGGCACAGTACACTGAACACCGAAGACTACTAATGCAGCAATCACCCAGTCATGCTTAGTTATTGACTCCTTCCCATTATGCCATGTTTAGAGTCGATAACTAGGTTTGCAGCGGGAGCGTGGGATGACTCAGACACACATCCAATGCCTGTAGCGATAAAACAACGCATTTCACTGCAGTGCATAGACAGAACGCTAGCTAACTGTGCCGAGTCGATTTACTCAGTAGACTGCATTGGTTAGCGAGTAAAATATTCAATACAACGATAACAACATAATTTTGATAGGATATCTGTCTACTAACATAAACATATTTTTTTTCCTCATACATAAAGCAAGCGGGCCACACTACATTAGACCGCGGGCCGCCAGTTGAGAAGGCCTGCTTTACATACTAAAGCCATACCAGCACAATGTTAAAAGAAAGCATCAACCATGTCCAAAGTATGTTGATTTAAGACCTTTTGTCAATAAAGATCATACCAATGTTACTACTGTTTTGTAAGTAGTGAGATGATGACATTCAAGCGTCATACTTTCAATAATGAATTCGATTTTAAAACACGTAAGTCTAAGGCATTTCATGACTAATGAATAAGTATTCATCCATCAACAATTATGTAATTTTGAAATTAAGCATATCATCAATCCGAAATAAAAACACATTGTAATTCATGAACGCAAAAATAGCTATGTTTGAGATATATAAATCAACATGATTGCACGAAAGATGTCGTTGATGTGAATTGATGTTTATCAGCTTGGTTCGTAAAGTAGAACTAACTTAGCGTCCTGTTAATGTTGCTAGACAAGTAGCAACGACGTCGATATCGTGGAGCATAAAATTCACACAAATCTAATTAAATATCACTCTATCAAGCAAAAAATATTCACGACTGGTATTACTGAAAAAACTTATTTGACAGTGGTATGTAATACACGCATATTTTTTGCTATGTGATTTAAAGCTGCTCATACTAAACACATGTGAATGAAGACCAATTTGGATTGGGTCTCGTATATAAAACATATCAACAACTCGTCTTTCATTGTAAAACAGCCAATCACAGATAGAATAGTTCGTATCGCTACATACCAATCACATACTAAAGTAAGTGAGATGTGGTACGAAAAACATACCAGATCTCTGTAAACATACCAGAATCTCGTATCAGATGTTAGTTTCAAATTGTATGTGATTTTGGTATATGTATGTATGAGATTTTCGTATCCAGCGATTTACAGTGTAGTTTTATTGCTTTCAGTGTAATAGAGTGTCATTGTAGTTGTATTGTTTACGTCGATTATCCACTTTCCACTATTAACATTATCCACCATGTGTAGACTCAGATATAGTGTAGCATTAGTTCACTTGTAATCGGTGTAGAAGTATCATTGTAGTTCTAAGATTTACCTCCACTTTTCCACTTTTTATCCATCGGTCTCATGTTGTTTTATAATAGCGTCTATCCTTCTTTGATTTCCTTTACCTTTATGGTGACCATTGCCCTATTCTATTTCCACTACCAGGATCTGTAGTCGGCACAGTATATTAGACGTCTGTTTTGAAAGTGTGTGCGGCTGTGTTTGAAATGGGTGGTAGTAGTTTATTGACAGTAAGAATGAATAGTGTCACAAGTTTTAAGATTTGTATTTTTACCAGATATTGGGCCAAAGCTGATCAATTTTAATTCGTTGCCACGAGAAAGCTCCATTGAGTTTTTTTAAGAACTGATTTACCCAATGGTTACAGTAACCATTGCATCTGTACACTTGCGGATTGGGAGAACGCCATCAGTCCTCATCAGGACTACTTCAATTAATAATTTAATTTAGTAAGCATTACATTATATTATAAATAGCTGCTGGGATGATTTTCATTATCGTATGAGAACTAATGATATAATATTTTTTGAAGGATGGTGGCACGTGTTACAAAGCGTGCCCTTCAGCGCAATCATCCACTGTAACATTTCTCAAGTTTCTCGCTTTTCACAGGTCGTTGTACACGCAAGTAATTTTCTCTGGACATAATATGTACTCAACAAGCTGAGGTACAATATGCAGCACATGTTGACGAAGATAATTGTCACGTACAAACAGCGCATTTGCATTGAAGAAAATTCTATTTGAGATATTGCTCTACATGAGTCTCGGTTCCACATCGCAAAGAGTGAATTTGCTGTTGGAAGGAAGAGCAAGTAAGTTGCCGGTTCCTGAATGGATAGACTCGCATTTGTATACAGCTCTATGTGTGCATAAATTAATGCGTTTGCTCATGCATATTCAATGCTAATATCATTTCCAAAATCAACTGTGTGATATATTTGATGTTCATGACATGCAATTTCGCTCTGCTAGATTTCGTTCTTCATTACGTGTAGACAGTTGAATTTAATTACTTGCGGTAAGAGGTGCATGCAATTATAAGCTAGGCAAATCGGTCTTCAATTCATGTCTTCAATTAAGTTTCCTGTTATTGTGCTGAAAGACATCCTTATCTTACTACGACATAGAATTTGAGTTGTATAAACAATTTCAAATGATTTGACTTGCTTGACTTCTGGGCATAGGCAAGGATCGTCCCTTCCCTCCACCTTTCTATACTCTTTGCGGCAACCTTCTCTATCTCGTGCTCGACGTTCTGCCGTAAGTACGTGTGTCCAACTTGATTTGGTCAGTCCAACGTTTCTTCGTTTCTTGCTGGGTTTCCCCCGCACCCTTCGATTTGAGAAATCTTGCTGCTATGCTTTGCACACGTAGGTTTCAGCTGGTCTTCTCACTACATGTCCAAACCAGCGCAGCATTTTCTTCTGAATTTCAGACGAAATGGAGGTGTTCACAGAGAGACATTTTCTTATTTCCACATTTCTCATTCTATCTCGTATGCTGACTGCTAGGATTGACCGCAGGCTCTCATTCCGAAGACTTCCTAGACGTCTTCAGCCTTTAGCGTCCATGTTTCGGATGCGTAGATGGCGATTGGCAAAATCGTTTCTGAAGTGCCCTCAATGGTTGTGTCTCCCATTATTGACCGAGTTTGTGGAAATACTTGGTGATTGCACCCAACCCAGATTTTTGCTCCACCTTGTACTGATCGAGCTCTCGTCTGTCAACATGGTTTTGTTGCTTATGTTTCGCTTTGAATATTTCATTTCTGCAAAACGTGTATGTCTCGACTAACGCTATCTTTATGGGCCTCGAAATCTTGGTTTGAAGTTGCGGAGGATTCAGGAAGTCCAGGGACGGAGAGTGCAGTTTCATTCTTTAAATTTCCTGAAAGATTTTTCTTCACATTCCAATGTAATTTTACGTCTAGATTACGAATATGATGGTTAAAAATCATCCATCAAAGACTTTCACACACTGGAAAGTGATTCTCCTTAAGTTCCACATAATTGAATGCATGCAACATAATAAAGGTATAACATTACGGAGGAACGTTTAATGGCAATAATACACGAAATCTCCTTAAAAATCTTGACAAATTGCGCACGATCGCAAAACTTGAAATTTGCCTTTCGCATCGCCGACTTTCTAAAGTCTACACTGTTAAGTGTAGAGCACTAACTTAGGCAAGAAGCCGAAATTTCGTGCCAGGTAGTGCCTAGTTGGTGCCTTTCTAGTGCCTCGAGGCACGACTAGACGCCACTTAGGCACTAATAGGCACCAAACCAAATATTTGTTTATCCAATGAAATCGAAGGAAAAATCAATGGGCACGAACTCGGCACTATGAACTTCGTGCTTACTCGTGCCTTGTGTTGGTTAGAATTGATGCCTAAATTTCGTGCCCTAGAGTTTACAATGTAGGATCACGTAGTTACCGAATGTTTTGGTAAATATTTGGACGAGAAGTTTTGCGAATATATTGACAACTTTCGCAATGACCTTGTACATCTAAATTTTTCAAGTACACCCAAACTCCATTGCATATTACATCATGCGGCCGAACTTTGTATGTCCAGCAGTCAAGAACTGGGGATTTACTGTGAACAGGTGAGCGAAACTTATTGCATTCAAATTTCGATTCCATTTGGCAAAATGACAATGTGAGAGCCACTGATAATCCCAACTTTACCAGAAAACTTGTAGCTGCTGCAGAAACCTACAACGAATGTCATTTATAGAGTATGCTGGAAGCCTTGTTTTTCATTGTATAACCTTCTCGATAATTATATGATCATAATAATTTTCTCACTGTAATAGAGCCTGGTGTCTAACCTAATGCAGAAGAAGTATTTTCAAAATTATTTATGAGCATTTTATGAAAAAGTCGAACCTGAATATTGTAATTCAAGATAATTTTGAAGGAATTACTCCGTCATTGAGAAAGGTTTTGTCCCTTTCAAACGTCCTTTCGTGTTTTATTTATTCAAAAGTAACGTAGCTTTATAATTTCTGCAGCTACATGCTTTATCAATACTTAGAGGTGATTTAAATAATACATGAAAGTAATTGTGGGAAAACTGTTAATAAATAACAATAATTTCATCAATATTTTTTTTAATGAATTATGTATTCTAATTCGTGACTTTTTCTCGAAAAGACCTCGATGGATGATTTTTAAACCATCAGATCCGCAATCTAGACGCAAAATTGCATAGGAATGTGAAGAAAAATCTTTTAGAAAATTTCAAAAATGAAACTGCACTCTCCGTGACACCGTGTGCTAATGTATTGAATATTCCGCCAAAGGAGACAAATTCAATACTTCAGTACTACAATAGTAATAATAACATCTTGTATCAAGGAATGAGACAATTCCCTGTTTATGCACAGATGCCAATAGTGATTGTGCTTGCTTAATCTTATTCTGTTGATATAGTTGAAGAGAAGAGAGAATTTACTTGCTCACAAAGTTGCATCAATATCTGATGAAAAAACTGTAGAATTATTGTACACATAAATGTGAATTTGGAAGATAACTTCCTGTTTTAGTTCATTACTTTAAGATGTTTTCAATGTAGATCACATGAAATCTTGATTATGATGAACAAATGAATGTACATTTTTTTCTGCTTTATTTAGTTATTCGTTAAATTTATCATTTCTGTTTACTTACTTTCAAAGAACTTACTCTGTAAATCATTGAGTCTTTTCTTAGTATCAATCTGTCTACCAAACAGGAGACTGCTAAAATTACCGAACTGAAATTCACAGAAGTAGTATAATGCTTCTTACGTACGACAGAGCTCATCATAAAGAACGGACCACCTAAATTTCTCTAAAGTTCAATCGATTCTCATGTCTTCCAGTCGCATCGGACAACAATCATTCGAGAGGTTGCATTCTCAGCTTTAATGTGAACTATGATAGACTTGAATCTGTCATTGTATTTTGAGAAATCTTTTATACTGCTCATCAAAATCGGTGAACTGATGAAAAATTAATGATATCGCGAAGTTGTCACAAACATGACTGTTTTGTAAGAAAAAGAAAGATAATTGTCTTCGACCAAAAATTCTGTCTATTTGTTAAAATAAGTCACAATAAGATAAATCAAACAAAGTCACAAAACGTTTCGCCGTCTGCTTGTTCACTTGAAAGAGTGTTAATTAGAATACTCTACATTGATGGTCGGACGATGTGAGCGGATCTCTTCTGTTTCCACAACACGTCGCACACTCAGATTACGTAGATTGAAATGTAATATCGATACCATTGCAACGGCTACCCTAGGAATATTCTCCAGAGATCTCTCAGAGACGTACGAAGCAATTCTTCGATGATACCTGATAGAAGAACATGTCGAAGTGACAAAATATTTCTTACGTTACCTTTTATAAATGACAATCAAGTCAGAGAAATTCGACGCCATACACATACATGCACATGCAAACTAAATGACCATGTTTCTATATTCCTTAAATCTAAAAAGTTATCTTCCCTTTTACGCAAGAGAGAAATAAACATGTAAATATATTTATTGTGGATGTCTAGGAGGTAATGGCAGTTGTGTATGTAAGAATGTTGTATATCGTATTAATTGTTTATTATGTACATACTTTTATACTGGAAAATCCACCAGAACTATGCGATCCAGGATGAGAGAACATTTCAACGTGTCTTCTTCTAATGTGTATATTATATGCATCTAAGTCAGCATTCACTAACGCCAAGTCCAAAATTCATAAAGTGGTGGATAAAATACATTTCAATCCACGTAATCTGAGTGTACGGCGTGCTGTGGAAGCAGAAGAGAGCCAGTCGCATCGTCCGACCATGTACACTAGTAGTAACCCCGTGCCAAAAACAAGCGCAAAATGCGAAATGCTGAGTCATCATGCTAACTCAGCCCCCCCCCTCTGGCAGCAAGGTGAGGGAGAGGTCCAAGGATGTGCTGGGCGGAATGGGTCCGTGAGGAGAAAACTGCTCCCTACCCCTCCCTCCTCTGGAAGGAAGGAAGGAGGAGTGATGAGGCAAGGAGTGGGAAGGAAGGCGGTAGGAATGTGTGAGGGAAAGAGTGTGGAAAGGGTGGATGTTGGTGGTTTTGGGATGAGAAAGGCTGGAATTCGCCAGGAAGGAGGCCTCGATGAGAAAACGGAGGCCAATTCGGACTCTACGTGAAATTTTGGGTTAGGAAGGATGTTTCCATCGACATTGGAGAGAAACAGTTTTGAAGACGTCCCCCCCCTCGGCAACGATCTTCCAACTTTGGTGTGAGAGATCGTAAAAAAGTCGTGCAACAGCTCATTTGAAACCTGAGAGTGAGAAAATGCAGTGAAAAGCTCTGTTTGGACTAATTTTCTTGGTTTAAGGAGCAAACTTGCAGGAAAACGTCAGAGTTGGAAAGGCAGGTTTTGGAGGTTTTGGGATGAGAAAAGTCGTTTTTCGGCAGAAGGAGGTCTCGGATGGGAAAACGGATAGCAAATTCGGACGTTTTGGTCAATGTTGGGTCTAGGAACGTCTTCCCAACTCAATCGGAGAGAAAGAGTTCTGACCCCCCCCCCCCTGGGCAACGATCTTCCAACTTTGGTTGTAGACATCGTAGAAAGTCGTGCAACAGCTCATTTGAAAGCTGAGAGTGAGAAAATGCAGTGGGAAAGCTCGGTTTGGACTAATTTTCTTGGGTTTAAGGAGGAAAATGGCAGGAAAACGTCAGAGTTGGAAAGGCAGGTTTTGGGATGAGAAAAGTCGCTTTTCGGGCAGAAGGAGTGCTCGGATGGGAAAACGGAGTGCAAATTCGGACGTTTTGGTCAATGTTGGGTCTAGGAACGTCTTCCCAACTCAATCGGAACAGAAAAAGTTTTGAAGACGTCCCCCCCTCGGCAGCGATCTTCCAACTTTGGTTGTACACATCGTAGAAAGTCGTGCAATAGCTCATTTGAAAGCTGGGAGTGAGAAAATGCAGTGGAAAACTCAGTTTGGACTAATTTTCTTGGGTTTAGGTAGGAAACTGGCAGGAAACCGTCAGAGTTGGAAAAGTCAGGTTTTGGAGGTTTTGGGATGAGAAAAGTCGTTTTTGTGGCAGAAGGAGACCTCGGATGGGAAAACGGAGTGCAAATTCGGACGTTTTGGTCAAAGTTGGGTTAGGAAGGATGTTTCCCAGCGACATCGGAGAGAAAAAGTTTGAAGACGTCCCCCCCCCTCGGCAACGATCTTACAACTTTGGTTGTAGACATCGTACAAAGTCGTGCAATAGCTGGTTTGAAAGCTGGGAGTGAGACAAATTCGTGGAAAACATGGCTTGTTCGTATCTGCCTTCGTTTAGAGGTGAGACGTTATTGAAAATTTTTGACCCCTTGGGCGAAAAACGAACAGGAGTTAGAATGTTTATGAAAATACGCTCTAGCGCGTGAAGCAAGCCTCGGACGGAGAGAAAACAGAGACCAGTCTTGTGGCATCAGCGTGCCATATTGCACCTGAATGTCATTCATGCTATGTCTCCGAATGTGAAAGGAAGAAAGATGACAGAAGCAGTAAAGTTTACGAATGAATTTTGTTCACTACGTTTTCATCGACAAAGTCTTCGTGGTGGTGATTAGGGACTACATCATCTCCTTTCATCATGAAAAGGCAGACATTAAATTTGCTATCGCTAAAGGTTACATCGTTTTCCAACAGCTCATGGACAGTTTGATGAATAAAGATGTGAAAGGACGATTAGTTGCAGAGATTGAATTTGAGGAAAGGACTGATGAACATGCAGGGTGAAAACGTGTACGTGTTTCATTTTGCTTCCTATTCTGCAGAGACGATACATGATCCCAAAGATTTCTATCAGCGACACATGACAAAAATTGCATCTCGACTAGATTCTTTCCATGAGCATGGATCCAACTTGCTCTTATATATCGCATAAAACACATTCAGTATTCAACTCAATGTGGTAAAACTAGATTTGACTACAAGATTTGGGAAAAGCATTCATGAGTCAGACGTC